>JAKUCM010003755.1:0-22546 GCA_023374145.1 Lepidium sativum | reverse complement strand
CCTAGTTTTCATTTAAAGGAGGTGTTATACAAAAAGAACATTCGAAAGAAGAAATAAGTAGAGAAGAAACATGACCTACCAAAGAAGAAATGCGCTGAGAAGAAGAAAGTTGAAGAGAAGAAGATCGGAAGGAGAGGACTCCACCTTCTATGGATAATAATGATCTTGAGTTGGATAAGTTGACTACCTTAAATGAACTGATAAGAGTTAAAAAAAAAAAAAAGAGGGAAAAGGTTAAAAAACCTGATTAAAACAAACAAAAAAAGTTGAGTACCTTGATTGAAACTCTCCAAGTGTTGACCAATGCTTTTAAGAGGATGACAATAGATCAAACTGTGTTGTCAGACCGCCTGTTTTGGCTAAAGGAGAACATGTCATTTATGTCCAAGCTCACTAAGCGTATTGCAAGGTCGGAGCATAACAGTTCAGATCAGACAATGTTACTAGAGAGGCTTGTTAAGTTGGAGGAGAACAAGACACAACCACTTATACAGTCCTTGGATAACAACAAGGCTGATGCGGAAGGCGAAAGTCAAACACGTTTACTAAGTCAAACTCGTGAAACCGTTCTGAATGCTGAAATATGTAGTAGAGAGGACAACATTGCTCCTCTAGATTTGGATCTGAACTCGGTACATAAGACTCTATTTGAGTGACACTTACTTTGATTTATGTTGTACATGTATACATTTGTATCCATGTTGTTTGAGAGATTTTTTTATATGGTTTAGTCGAGTTATGTGTATCGCTTCATAGACTCAACCAAAAAAATTATATGTTTAGTACATCACTAACAAATCATATAAATTAACTATACCAAACATATCATATGTAGAGTCCATCTCTACCAAATACCAAGTATTAAGCATCGATTATGCAAGGCATGGTAGAGAACATCTATTGATAGTATAGTACATAGTAATGGTAGAGTTTGTCACTAATAATATGATATTCGTGGGCACTTGGATTGAATCATCCAAATGTGAAGCACTCTGACTCAGAGAAAATGCTGAATATTATATTAATTGCCACGAAGTTGCAAACTAGCATAATTAGTATAACTGAAAATTCTCTCCTAGATGACACCATGTCGTCCCATGGCACAACACACACCATTCCCCAAGACCATGTAAATTTGTGCATGGTAGAGTTAACTTGGTGCTTTGTAGATTTGTGGTGATGATTAGTAGAGTTAACATTATGTATGGTAAAGTTAACTATACATTTGTTAGAGTTATCATGATAATTGGTAGAGTTGTCATTATGTTTAGTAGAGTTGACATTATCATTGGTATAATTGACATTATACGTGTTATTTTACAGAATAAATGGATTAATGGGACGCATGAGACTTTTGACCCTCTAAGCCCATCATCACGTGTTGTTAGAAACCCCAAGGTAACGGGTCTGAGCAAAGAAGAGTGTCTTAAGAAAAGAGTAGATATATCAAATATACCTGATTCAACTTTGGCAAAGAAAACAAGCCCAAAATATCACAGCTCGACATCATAAATATCGTTGATTTTCCTGTAAAGGATAGATATGGTAATGAAGAGGACATGGGTATGACCATTCTACGTATGTAGGATGTGTTACCTAAACATGCTCACTGACAAGCACTCACAGCGAACCAAGTTACCTAGTAGAGTTCATGTAGGGATTTGAATAGTTAATTTGTTTGTAGTAAAGTTCATGACTTATATGGTAGACCACATTAAATGTATAATATAATTCAATTTTCCATAGTAGAGTTCATGTACAGATTGGTAGAGTTGATTTATCTAGAGTAAATACCCCTATGCTTTTGGTCCTTCGGTGCAGTTCGATTATTTCGGTTCTCTAATTTCGGAACAATTCGGGTATTTTCCTTTTTGATTCCATTTTGGTTCAAATATAAAAATTTTAGGAAAAATTTGAATATTTAGTCGGTTCAATTCATTTTTGGTTCCATTTCGGGTACCTCTATTTAATTCTTTTAAAAAAAAAACAATAGATTAATTACAAAAATTGAATATTTTAGTTTTTAGTAATTTTGATTCAAATTAATTTACAAATTTGGATTTATGGTTACAATTTTTAATACTTAGATTATTAAATTCTATAAAAAATATATTTTTAAAAATATATAATTGTATTTCGGTTTTTTCAGGTAACGATTTGGTTTTCGGTTCTATTTTATTTCTTATGGTTTACTCATTTAGGAATCAGTTGGTTATTTAGGTGGTTCCGACTTAGTTCGGTTCTTCTTATTTTGGTTCTCTTCAATTTATTCCGGTTAATATGCCCAAGACGAATAGTAAAGGTCATGACCTGTATCATCGAGTTTAGTTGACCATAGTAGAGAACTATACATCATGAACTGTATATAGAGTTCAGTTGTCCAAAGTAAAGTTTAATTGTCCATGGTAGAGTTTAGTTGTTCATAGTATATTTCGTCTAACATTTTATCCATGTTACATGTATCCCTTATCATAGGATATTCGGTTGTAAAGAGGATTATGAAAAATGTGGTTCATTCTCCAGCCAAATATGATGCTTCTGGCCCAACTCCAAAAATTAAAATGTTTCGGCTACATGACTATGTGTTGAATGACTTGTAAGCAATATCTTGCTCCATCATTTTAACACTCTATCTAACCATTATCTCTCATGTTTTATGGGCTATTTACAAATTGTATAGAGAAATTACCGTTGACGGTGCTCCCAGCAATAACTGATTTCTATTTTCGCTTTTTGTCGCCAAAACAGAGATGGCTTATCGATCATTATGGGTGGCTTAACGATTTGGTAAGTTTGATATAACATTACTTTGGTAGAATTCATTCGTTCTACGGTATAGTTTACTCCTAGTACGGTATAGTTATTTCATTAATTTGTAGAGTACATTTTCTTTTTGTTTTCGAGCATATGACAACCAGTATGAATCTTTTTTAGCAAAAATATTTGAAACATCCCTGTCCATTCAGGAATGATCTGTTTGCTTTCCTAGATCCACTATTTTGTGGATCCTGGTGTATCCAATACAAAAGAGATTATGTGGAAAATAAGAAGACATTCGTCTCGACGAATGGGTTTAAAGTGCTCTTTGAAGGCATTCAACCTACATTTTGTGCCATTAACAAACGAGGGATGTGAGACCTCGACACGCTTTAAATTCCTCATAATATTAAAAACAACCATTAGGTGGTCATAAATGTTTATTTACTACAAGAGAAGATTCGTGTTTACGATCTCGACCCGAGTATTGTGACCAATCCTACCAATCAGCAGTCATGCAGATAAGTAAATCCAACTTTTAGGTAGATTTGGTTGTTAGTGTGATAAAGTAGGTTTCTAGTTAGGTATAAATGGTTGTTATTTGATAATATGATAGTATGATATAGTTGATTGTTAGTTTGGTATAGTTAGTTGTTTGGTTTAGTAGAGGTACTTAAAAGTTTGGTAATTGATTATTTGTAGAACTTACATTTTGTCTATTTATTTCATGTAGGTCGTACGCCATGATGATTCCAAAGATGATCAAGTTTTTTTGTATTGCAGGAGATGTGTGAACATGTTAGTGCGACTACGTACAAAATATCACGGATGAAAGGCACTCAGCATAATTTCCGGTCAAACAATTGTCGTGTGTACTTCTTGAAGTTCATAGAGTGTTTAGTCCCTTGATACACATTCGAGGGGATGAATGATCAGGCATTACCTTCACTCGCCTGATATACGCTATTGACTTTAGAGAACAATTTCCAGTGGGGGAGACTATGACGTACACCGACCCAGGTCCTCGACAATTGTGCGAGAAGGCCATTCTCCTTTCAGCCTCCCAAGACTTACTAATGGAATGGAAGAGTTAGGGTTTTCTGGGTCGTAGGCTGGTGGAGTTGGTTTTGTACTATTGGTATACGTGACCATGTTACATATTTTCGGTATCGCATACATGAGATCTTATATATTCTTGAAGGGCCAATATTTCTTTTTGGTTTTGGTTCTTTGATAGTATTTATACTCAATTTTTGTATTGCGACAACAACATTTAATAATGAAACCTTTATCATATTATACATTATGTTCATAACTTAAAACCT
Organism: Lepidium sativum; assembly: GCA_023374145.1. Taxonomy (NCBI): domain Eukaryota; kingdom Viridiplantae; phylum Streptophyta; class Magnoliopsida; order Brassicales; family Brassicaceae; genus Lepidium; species Lepidium sativum. The sequence goes on along the minus strand of JAKUCM010003755.1, from coordinate 18,464 downwards.
TAACTAAGACAACTATTCTATGAGTCGTCTGTAACTTTACCATACATACATTATTGTACTATCAATTATATCAAATGTAACAAAGTATATTTTTCATGGGAAAAATACCGTGGGTCACCTGTAATTTTACCATATTCTACATTAATGTACTATCAGCTCTACCAAAGGTAACAACTTATATTTTCCACGAAGAAAACAAAATCTGTCTTTGGTCATTTGTAACTTTACCATACACTACATTATCATACTATAAACTCTAACAAAGATAACAAATTACATTTTCCACGAGAAAAATGAACTTTACCATGGGTCATATGTAACTTTACCATACCATACACTATATTATCTCATTATCAACTCAATTAAAGGTAACAAATTATATTTTTCATGAGGAAAAAGAACTCTACCATGGGCCATCTGTAATTTTATCATACACTAACTATACACCACAAGAAAATTGGCAATTTGCAATGCCAAATAACCTAGCAATGGCATTGCAAATGGCAAATTGAGACGCTATTGCGAGGCAACACTAGTCATCGCGAATCATGAGTCACAAGGGCGTTGGCATTGCAAACGCCTCGCAAGTCTGCGACGCCGAACCGAGTCGCATACGCCTCGCAGAAACATATGTCGCAAGAGACATGCAAAGCTTTGCAATGCTCTTACGAGGCAGTTCTTGCAAGGCTTTTGCGATTCAACTTTTGCAAGGCCTTTGCGAGGCAAGCCTTGCAAGGCCTTTGCGAGGCAAGCCTTGCAAGGCCTTTGCGAGGCACGGCTTGCAAGTCCTTTAAGATGAAAGCCTTGCAACGCCTTTGTGAGGCAAGCCTTGCAAGTCTGCAAGGCAAGCCTTGCAAGTCCTTTGCGACGCAACTCTTGCAAGGCTCTTACGAGGCAAGGCTCTTGCAAGGGTAGCCAATTTTTTTTTTTTTTTTAATTATATTTATTAAAAAATAATTTTAAAATAAATATATTAAAATGAAAATGTTCTACAAAAAAATAAAAAGCGGATATTATTCCGCATTTCCTGAACCGGTACCGGTCTCATCAGGGTTTCCAGAACCGGTCCCTGCCTCATCCGCGTTTTCCGAGCTGGATACAGTCGCATCTGCGTTCAACTCCGCATACGCGTCAGCTAGCTCCGGGTCTTTCTTCGCCAAAATAGACCACAACCGATCATACGATGTGATCTTCTTTGCTTGAGACGATATCACATATTTTGCTTCTGCCAGCTCCTGGGATTGACGATCCAACAGCTCTTTGATGTCTGATGAAGTACAGAAGGACTGAGAGAATCCGTGTGGAGAGCAACCTTAAAAAAAAATTGTTAAATGCAAAAAAAAAATTAAAAATATGGAAAAAATGTAAAATATATTAACCTAGGCATATAATTGAATCTTCTAAGCCGTAGTCACACCACCAGATGCAAAACTCTCGTCGGTGTTGTGTTGTGACATCTCTTGCATCTTAGCCATGACCTCGTGGTACAGCTTCTCCGCTTTTTTGTCGACAAAAACGCCCTCTTTGTTGCGTTTTGTCTGGTAAAGCGTCTCTAGAATATCACGGTGGGTATCCCCTGATTCCTCTTGCTGAAATTTTCAGAAACAAGAATTAAATGTTATAGGATATAAAAAAAATATTTCAAATAAGATATACTTACAATTTTTCAGGCTCTTGCTTTGAATGACATCCGGCCCGAGCAATGTTTATGTGGGCCATCACCGTAAGGGTCAGAAAGGCGAGGCGCTCGACAATCAGTGCTCTTCTTCAGTGACCTCAGATCCTCCAAATATCGAACCATTGGGGCATTGCAATGTTGCCCTTTTCCTTCCACTTGTCCTTCCAACGGCCAACTTGGTCAGCCATGCGCCGCATTAACACGATCTCGAACTCTTTCCGGACCCGGCCCGTGATGGAAGGCTCCCATTGATAACGTTGCTGCAAAAAAGAATTAGATATTCAGGAATTAAAATTAATAATATAAAATATATTTAAAAAATACAGTAGAAACTTACCACGAAAGATAAGAACCAACGATCGACGATGTGTTTGGGGGTCTCGCTGAATTACATAGCAACAATGGGATATTGTCTTCTAGTTGTGTTATGCCTTCCACTGTTAATGTGCGTGTACAGAGATCCCTGAAAAATGCTCTCATTCCTATATAGTTGAAGTTTACTGTATAATTAACCCATATTTTGTTATTAAAATAGTGTGAAAATCTAAAGTATTCTATAATTTACCTGCAATTGATTTGTGGACGGTTGTCGGAAGCAGCTCAACAAATGCAAATGGTAATAGCCGCTGCATGAATACATGGCAATCATGACTCTTCAGACCAGATATTTTTTTCCCTACTCTATACATCTTGAGAATTTGGACACGTAAGCATCAGGGAACTTCACATCCGAAGATATCCAATTAAACAATGTTTGTTTGGCTTGTTCCGATAAACGAAATATTGGAATTGGTAGTTTATTGTCCCTTGTAATATGTAATTCAGGTCTTGCACATATTTCGGTTAAGTCCGGTCGTGCTTTTAAATTGTCTTTACTCTTTCCCTGCACATTTAAAATTGTATTGATATTGTTATCGAAAATATTCTTAACAATGTGCATCGGATCAAGATTGTACCGTAGTAGAAGATCTTTCGAGTATGGAAGCTCCCAAAATATACTCTTTTTATGCCAATTGTGGGAATCACCATAACCATCAGGCATGTTTGTTGGAATGTGCCAATTACCCCCACGTTTACATGTTTCTTGAGCTCCATAATATTCAATTTGCTTTAACATATCACTACTTGTCACGTTTGCTGGGGGAGGAATACGCACAACCTTGTTTTTCTTGAACAATTTCTTGTTTCTTCTGTATGGATGATGTATTGGCAAAAACCGACGATGACAATCAAACCAACATGATTTCTTACCATGCTTGAGTTGAAATGCATCAGACCATCCCATACAATATGGACAAGATAATCGTCCATGTGTCGTCCATCCGGATAACATTCCATACGCAGGGAAGTCACTTATTGTCCACATTAAAACTGTGTGCATCTTGAAGTTCTGCTGCTGCGAGTAATCAAATGTGCGAACTCCTCTATACCATAATTGTTGTAGCTCATGAATCAGAGGTTGCAAGAACACATCAAGAGAACGCTTTGGATGACCGAGACCAGGTACTAAAATAGTCATAAACAAAAATTCGCTCCACATGCACATATTATGTGGAAAATTGTATGGGGTCAATATCACCGGCCATAACGAATATTGCCTTCCAGACAAACCAAATGGGCTAAATCCATATGTGCATAGCCCAAGATAAACGTTCCTAGACTCTTTAGCAAAGGTAGGATGTAGTGTCTAAAAATGTTTCCAAGCCTTTGCATTTGACGGATGTGTGACCTCGCCATCGCTTACTATATGTTCTGCATGCCACCTCATTGCTGCATATGTATGTTCTTATTGATATAATCGTTTTAATCTATCAGTTATTGGCAAGTACCACATACGTTTATATGGTACAAGCATCTTTCCACCGGTTACTCGGTATCTCGGCTTCCCACAGTATCGACATTCCTGCAACTTATCATCGTATTTCCAAAAAATCATGTAGTTGTCAATACAAACATCAATTGTTTCTGAAGGTAACCCAAGACCCACGACTAACTTCTGCATTTTGTAATAACTCTCAGCAGAATTGTTTTCTACTAGCAAATACTCTTTAAACACATCAACTAATTGATTCATACTTCGTTCACTTATGTTTCCTTCACTTTTAATAGAGCCTAGATGCTAATGACAGTTTAGATAAACCTTCTATACATCCCTCATAAATATGTTCATTTGCCGCATCAAGCATATCATAAAACTGTTTTGCTTCAGCGTTAGGTTCTTCAAAACAATTTTCAACTTCAACAGGAATATTACCATGATATGCATCTGTAACCATATCATGATACCTATTTCCTTGTAGCTGATCATAGTTTTCGAACATATTTCTGCCATAATTATCATTAACATTATCATGACAACGTTCATTTTCAATATCACCACCCATACTACTACTTCCTTCACCCAAACTATACCACTCTCCATGTGAAAACCAGACGTAATAATTAGGATTAAATCCTCTATTATAGACATGTCTTTTCACCATTTCGATATTCAAATACTTCTTATTCCCATATTTTAGGCATGGACAAAAGATGTTACCGTTATTTGGAGAAAATGGATTATTAGCCGCTTGTGTTATGAATGCTCGCAAACCATCCCGAAATTCCTTCCGCACTTCTTCGATTTCCATATCTCTTCGGTTATACATCCACCATCGTAACGCGAACACTTCATGTTCCGACATCATTTATTATCCTCCGAAATCAAAAAAATTTCCCTCACTATATTTCTCTCACTACTTTCTCTCTCTAAGTGGTTATGATTTTGTGTGAAAATGCATTCTCCTTGGGTGGTATTTATAGGAAAACATGGGTACTTTGCTATGTCATTGCGATGGAAACATTTACTATCGCAAAGTCATAGCAAATAACTCGCAAATTTGCAAGGATGATGCTCGTTTCGCAAAAGCATAGCAGGTTTGCGATGCCTTTGCGATGCAGACACCCGCCTCGCAAGGCCATTGCAAACACATTTCAATGGCATCGCAAAATTGTGACTCTTTTAGCCTCGCAAACTTGCAACGCCATTTCAAGGCGAGATTTTGTATCGCAAGGGCCTTGCAAACACAGCAATTTTGCAACGGAAAATTGGCATCGCAAAATTGCCTCGCAAATTACCTGTTTTCTTGTAGTGACATAATCATACTATAAACTCTACCAAAAGTAACAAATTACATTTTCCACGAGGAAAAAGAACTCAATCATGGATCATGTGTAACTTTACCATACACTATATTATCGTACGGTCAACTCTATCAAAAGTAACAAATTACATTTTCCACGAGGAAAACAAACTCTACCTTGGATCATGTGTAACTTTATCATACACTAACTACATTAATGTACTATCAACTATATCAAAATATGATCAACTCTTTCACGTTGCATTCAATTAGTTTAGTGGAATTCGTAAGAGACGAGCGAACGCGACAAATTTATTAATGACAATTTTTTAGTTACATTTTTTTACTCATAAAAAAGGCAAAACAATATATTAAAAATTTTAAAAACTATTTTAGAATTTTTTGAAATATTTATTATATTTAAGTAAATTTTTGATAATTCTACCTTATTTCAGTAGATAATTATAAAATCAACTAATTCAACAACCGTGATTACTTTAATTTTGAAGATAATCAAACTTAAACTTGCACAAATAAAATCCATGTTATCATCCATATTCATACATTTACTTATACACTTTTCATAGAACTTTTTTGTATTGTTTTTTAATAAAAAAATTGAACTCAGATCTCCTTCCTCAAAAATCTTTAGGCTTCTATCTTCATACTGATTGAAAGGCTTTACTTTGGGTAAATCTGAACTAAGAACTGAATAACGATGCAATCATTCATACTAAATTATTGGAAACTGGTGAAAAAGATGTATTGTGTAGATTATCCGCATTTGCTAGCTATTCTTCTTCAAGATATTTATTTTGTATATATATAGTGTAATTCTACCATTGTTTTGGTTTTGAAACTCTGTGTTAAATTACTAAGAACATTGACAAAAAAAAGTATTGATGAATACAAATTCATAAAAGTATAGTTCGATATAAAAAATCGTCATACTAAGGTTAGCGACATATCTTTTCCCCACCCCTACATACCATACTTGACTTCAGATCGCATTAAAATGAAATAATGAATCTTAGCGTAACATTGTCTCTAATGTTTTCTTTTTATTTTTTGCTATTTTCTATAATTCGAGATTCATCATACATCTTAGTCCATTTTTGATCTTTCATATCTCTCTGATAAAAAACCCAGAAATTTTATGTTTTTACCAAATATGGTGGGGTCGACGTGGAATGTTTACTCTATTATTGTTTTACTTATTTGGGTTTTGTGCAAGAGAAAAAACTTTACATTCACCTAATTACCAAATTTTACAAATGTAACTAAATCATATACAAAATATAATCATGTGTCATTATTAAACTTTTAAAACTATGATAAATAGTTTTCATCACAAAGATTCCAAATTTACAATTAACATTTTTAAATTAAAGTAATTGTACAATTTTTATTTTTTTTATTAGGTTTATATCTTATATATCAAAACTCGGAGACATTTTCATTTTGACCATAAGATAAAATTACTTTTAAAATTTATGACAATACTTAAAAATAGGTATCAATTAGATTTCATTACAAATTTTTATATAAAACTTAAAACTAATAAAAATTTAATAGAAATTATTTTTAAAAACTGAAATTTAACCCAAAAAAATATATCTGTTACAATTTTGGTTAGTTATTAGGTTCCGATTCGGTTCCAATTCATGTTTGAATTCAATTTTTCGGCTACATATATTTAGGATCCATTTAAATATTTTGTCGAGTTTGGTTCATGTAATTCAGTATTTTAGTTTTAACACTTATTAAAATATTATATTTTTTGGATAGAGCTTGGTTTAGTATAAATCGAGTTCATCGGATATTTTTATATAAAATTTCAAAATTTTAAAAAATTTAATAAAAAAAATCTAACACGCTAAAATTTGGTTGTTGATTTGGTTCTTGTTCGGGTTTTGTTTAGATATTCATATATAGATTTATGATTCATTAATATATTTTATCCGGTTTTGTTCGATTTTGGGATTCAAGCCTCTTAACCAACATCTCAAAAATAATATTCAAAATATCAACACGGATGTAAATACTTAAATAAATAATATGGGTTGAAAAAATAATCAAATTCCATATGCTATAGTATCGATATAATCTAGTTGTGTATTATCTTTGTTTCCATGACATTAATTAGTATATTATTAGAGATATGAAACAAAATTAAAAATTATGTTTTCAGATGTTTTATCCTGAAAATCATATTTAATAGTATCTTTCCTTTTCTTTTAGTTAATTTTTTCAAACAAAAATTAAAATATTTTATTTTAAGATTTCTATATAAAATTTATTGTATTTTTAATGTTTTTGACCATTTGAATTGTGAAGATATTTGATTGATTAAACTTTTTAAAAATTTGTGATAAAATATATATTCTTTGAAAAAAATAAAATAAATAATTTTTTCTTAAATAAATTGTGAAATGAAGAGTATATTTATTTTATTGTCATATACTAAAAATTTATAAGAAATTTCATAAGTGATGACTACACACTTTAAACTAAAGAGTTTATTGGAGAATGTATTTTAATAGATTTATAAATTTATATAATTTTTTTATATTTTAAAATTAATAAAATGAATTTGAAAATCAAATATAATAAATTTTAATATTTGAATTACACATGATATAAATATATATTTTAAAATCAATGGTTAAATAAAATATTATTTTAATATAAATTTTAATATACATTTCAATTTTTATTTATTCAGTATATCATTCACTTGAAACGAGGATTAGAAAACAACAAATCTATTTATCGATTTGTTCGAAAAAGAATTCAAAAACAAAATGATTGAGTTTCATAAATAAGAGTACCCATCAAATGTACTCATGATTAGCTGTATACTCTAATCATACAAAGGTACAAATTAATGTATCATGTGAAATATGGGATAGTGGAGAAGCTGATGCAAAATTATTTGACATGTCACATGTGAAGGGAAACTGAATACTTATTAGAAAATATATGAACTGTTATCAAATTAATATAAATTAGTAATTTAATTTCCTTATAGATAATAGGACCCAGTCTCGACTTGTTAGCACCACTTTTCCACTCATAGAGCAACTCACTCTCTCCACAACACTCTACTCTCTCTCTCTTTCTCTCTCTCTGGCTTCTTCTTAAGCTTAATCTTCTTCCTGCTCCTCTTCTCTCATGAAGCTGAGTATGGATTTCCTCGTCATCTTTATCATCCTTCTCTCACTCATTTCTCTCTCAGGTAAACTCTTCCTCCAATGTCTCTTTTGTGTATTTTAACATTACATAACAAAAATCCCATTCTCACTTGTCTGTTTTGTTTTGTCTTTTCTTTTGCAGATGCTGGTTCCATTGGTGTAAACTACGGTCGAATCTCAAACGAACTACCTTCAGCTTTCAAAGTAGTCCAACTTCTAAAATCTCAAGGAATCGACAGAGTCAAAATCTTTGATGCAGACCCATCAGTTCTCAAAGCTTTATCTGGATCTGGAATCAAAGTCACTGTAGATCTTCCTAATGAAATACTCTTCTCTGCTGCTAAAAGACCTTCCTTTGCTGCTTCTTGGGTCAAACGCAATGTAGCTGCTTATCATCCTTCAACACAAATCGAATCAATAGCTGTTGGAAATGAAGTCTTTGTTGATCCACATAACACCACAAACTTCTTAATCCCTGCAATGAGAAACATTCACAAAGCTTTAATCAGTTTTAATCTTCATTCCGACATTAAAATCTCTTCTCCTCTTGCTTTAAGTGCACTTCAAAACTCTTACCCTTCTTCCTCCGGATCTTTCCGACCAGAACTCGTAGATACTGTCATAAAACCAATGCTTGACTTCCTTCGAGAAACTGGTTCAAGACTCATGGTTAATGTCTATCCATTCTTCGCTTACGAAGGAAACTCTGATGTTATTCCTCTTGACTACGCTTTGCTTAGGGAGAATCCAGGAATGGTGGATTCTGGTAATGGCTTAAGGTATTTTAACCTCTTTGATGCTCAAATCGATGCTGTTTTTGCAGCAATGTCAGCTTTGAAATATGAAGATATCGAAATCATTGTAACTGAAACTGGTTGGCCATCAAAAGGAGACGAGAATGAAATCGGAGCCACCTTAGCAAACGCAGCTTCTTACAACGGAAACCTAATCCGTAGGATTTTGACACGTGGTGGTACTCCATTGCGACCTAAAGCAGATCTAACGGTTTATCTCTTTGCTCTGTTCAACGAGAACAAAAAATTTGGTCCAACTTCTGAGAGAAACTATGGACTCTTCTTCCCTAACGAGGACAAAGTCTATGACATTCCTTTCACTATCGAAGGACTTAAACATGGTCAAATCTCCGATGGTAAACCTCCAATGAGTAAAGGAGTATCGAAAAGCTTGAATAGTTATTCATGGTGTGTTGCTAATAAAGATGCTGGTAAAGAGAAATTACAAGTAGGTTTAGATTATGCTTGTGGTGAAGGAGGTGCTGATTGCCGTCCGATTCAGCCTGGTGCCACGTGTTACAATCCTGATTCACTTGAAGCTCATGCTTCGTTTGCTTTTAACAGTTATTATCAGAAGAAAGGTCGTGCCGGAGGAAGTTGTTTCTTCGGCGGTGCTGCTTTCGTCGTTACCCAACCTCCGAGTGCGTATTTTATCACTTTCTTCTTTTATTTTCTTCTTTTTATGTCGCGTATGTTAAGAGTATGTGTCACGTTTTTTGCTAACGTACGCTGGTTAGGGTTGCGTAGGTTTTGGGGATCGCTAACGTTGAAATAGGTTCATGTTTTTTGCTAACGTACGCCAATTAGGGCTGCGCAGTATATGGGACTCTTCAACAAGGCGCTGGTTAGAGTTGTCTCTGTTTTATGCCAACGTAAACTGATGATAGCACGCTGTGTGGACGACAGAGTCAAATATTATGTCGCGCATATTATCACTAACTCTCTTTCTAAATATATGTAGCGCACGGTAAGACTAGGTGTGGCTTTTTGGCTAAAGTACGCCGATTAGGGCTGCGTAGGTTTTGGGACTCGTTTATTTAGGCGCAGGTTAAGAGTAGTTGTGTCTCTGTCATGATAACGTAAACTGGTTATAGATGTGGTCAAAGAAATAGCACGATGTGTGGACGACATATGTCAAATATCCTCACGTGAATATAGATCTGTTAAAAGGGACGTGGCAAAGAGAATCCTATGATTTTTATAAAAAATAGATATTTTACTTTGATGTTGTTTTATGAATCTAATTAGTTTAATTTAATGTGAATGAATATGCAGAGTACGGAAAGTGCGAGTTTCCGACAGGATACTAAAGGAGGAAATGGAATCCAAGAGAGAAGATTCGAGTTAGATTAATTTTTCTCTATATATATTTATATTTGTGTCGTTCTAAAAATATATATTCATATCTTTGACGTCTTTTGTTTTGTAGCAGATGTTTTAGTTATTTTGTAACTTCTGACTTTTAATGATATGTTGTTAATATCAACTTAGACGGGTTTTAAATATTTTATAACTAGCTTTTACATATTTCAGGGCTGACTATTGAATCATAACTTTTAATAATATGGCAATATCTATGTTTTAGAAAACTGATTGGTTAAGTTAAAGAGAATTAATGAGATTGGATTGGAGATGGGTCTTGGAGTCTTGTAAAAAGCCTAACATATTTAAGTGAAAAACAGTCGAGAACCAAATAAATTTCTTTTTCGTTTTGTTTTATACATAAAATCAAGGGTTCATTTTTAATACAATGTTAAATAATTCAAAAAATAAACATGAACTTATAGAATTGGCCAAAAACTTTATTGACTCTTAATTTTCTTAGACCATTTTGTTGATAGGCTATATGTGATTTGGTCCCGAAAAAAGCCATTTTTAAATATAACTTTTTACAACATGCCGATTGCTATACGAATTATATTATTTGTTAAAATCAACATAAATTTCAGACAGTTTTCCAAAATTATAATCTGAGTATTATTAACGTTAGTCTACAAATAGTACTAGGGTATCATATATTATGTATTGAATCATTTTTAGTGTACACATAGATCATATTCATTTTTTTAAAATTGTTGTTTGTTCATGAAATCATTGAACCTTTGATTTCATTTTCTAGGTTATTACTTTAGGCCATATAGGAATTTTTTGAATAGACAAGACTTTATCTTTCTTGTCTCTATCGTTGAATCAACATAGTAATTGATAATTGATGTTGTGTTGATATAATTATCAAAACAACGTCATTTTGATAATTGAAAACATTTAAGGTGAAAATATGTTAAGATGAAAACATCTTAACCAGAAAGTAATATTTTAATCTTACTATTTTTTAATGACGCCAACTCTCTCTTCAATGCCATTAATTCTTTGTAAAATTTCCAACGAGAATGTGAAAGTATCCTCTATGTTGTAACTGCAAACAACAACAAACTTCAATGTGCAAGATCTAGTTTTTAAGGTATGTGAGATTCCCTTCATTCTTTATAATAAGTGCAAAATGACGGGATCTACACTGCCTTATTTAAAGAGAGCGATTTTATATCTTTATCTATTATAAAGGAGGTCGATTTGTTAAAATAACTTTTATTCGTAAAATATTATAAAAATTATCTTTCAAAAATTGATTTTAGCTCTTTTTACAAATGTTTTATTTTTGAAAAACATGTAACCAAGCACACGATCACCAACTGCCCACGACTTAATTTTCGCACACCGCTTTCTACCACAGTACTGAGTAACCTCTCCCTATTTTTTCGTTACCCTTACTCTGTTTTTCTTTTCCTATATATGTAATTTATGTTTCTGAAATTCTTCACTACCATGTGACAATAGCAAATACGAAATTCAATACCTCAGTTTATGCTTCTCCAAAACATCTTGCGTTTCCATCTCAATTTACTATGTTCGCTAATCTTAAACCATTTCGGTCTGAATGGGTAATCAGGGCAAAAATACTGAATTCATGGCGACCATACTCTACCAAAACCGATGCATCTATTGAGTTAATCCTAGGTGACGAATCCGTAAGTGAATTCGCTTTCAAAATGTTTAATTTTTATATCGATTTCGTAATTTTGATATCTAATTCGTAAATGAAAGGTAATTTTTACATAAGCAAAATTCTGTTTGAAAATTATGCTTATCAATTGTCTGTGCAAGGAGATAAAATTGGTGTTGTTGTTCGTCAGGAGTATATGAAAAAATTTGCAAATTTACTTCCAGTTGGGAAGTGGAAGGTTATCGAAACTTTTAATGTGGCTAAAGATTACTCGCAAATCAGGCCATCAGAGAACGAGTACAAGTTCGGTTTCCACTATATGACAACTGTTGTTGATTGTGATCCTGTAACAGATGATTCGTTTTTCATCGAGCAACCTTTGATTATGTTCTTGATCAGACGACTACAACTAGAGTGCTTATCGATTAGTTTTTTCGTTGCTTTTGTGTTGTTTATATTACATCAAATAAGTCATTACACCTCCTCTAAACTCTTTATTTGCAGATGTTGTTGGTCAGCTTCACAGGATTTCTGACATGGAGCTAATCGATGTTCATGGCAAACAAACTCCTAAGATTGATTTTGAACTGAAAAACAATATGTGAGTAACTTATATCAAACTAATAATAGTAATAATAGTAATTAGTTATGTTTCTATCAAACTCACTTTTCCTTGGTTATAATTGTGTTCTTAGTGATCAAATTATAAATTGCACTCTCTGGGGTTCTTATGTTGATCATATTCACAATGCTTACCTCAATGCTGGCAACGAAAATGTGTATTGTTTGATAAAGTTTGGAAAGATTAATGTGTGGAGAGGTATGTTAAATAATAACATGGTCTAATCATCAATAATGTACTTGCATTATCACCATGTTAGTAAATGTACATCTAATCCATTTTAACATTATGTAACAGACACCAAAAGCATCGGTAATTCTTTTAATGCTTCGATTGTATGCACATATTAGACAGTTGCTGAAATTAAGTCATTCATCGATCTGTAACATCTCCTCCTATACAACATTTCTAACCATTTTCTCTACTTATATCATTGTGTGATTTCTTCAACTGATACATTGCAGTTTCCGTAAAGATATTGTATGTCTGACACCAATACAAAAAAAGTATGGACGAAAACAACATGTTACTGGTACACCAAATAAGTATCTTGAGTTTCCTATGAAGTATGTACAAGAGCTCATTGAAATGGATGAGGTTTGTAAAGTTAACATGTTATTATCGTTGGTTTTATGTTTTTTTAATACAAACTACTTACTAATTTGACCACTTACTTTATATTTTCTAAATGTTTTGTATAATAAAATCAAGTTGAGAAATGTCGTCTACTTTGTACTGTAACTGGCATTCAGACAAATGTCGGTTGGTATTACTTTGGGTGCAAAAAATGCAATAAGAAGGTGTTAAAAGAGACTCCTCTGGACTTAAGTGATGTATCATCAATCCTAAAACCAAAATTCTACTGTGAGAAATGTAAAGAGTATTCGAAATCTGTTTCTGCAAGGTATCTAAAAATTTTGCTATACCAAATATACAAAATTTTCCCAACATATATATATGTAACATTTGATACATTCAGGTATAAGCTACATATTTCCGTAAAAGATGACACTGGTGATGTTAAGTTGTTGCTATTTGATTCACATGTTGTTGTTCTGGTTGGACAAAGTGCATATTCAATTCTTGGTGGTGTTTTTGAGGAGGTAATAAAACTGTAATCTGTATTTTTTTATAATCCATTTCATGTTTATCAGTTTTAACCATAACATATTTTATTTCGCTTTTTAGATAGAAGATCATGATGACTTGCCCGAACCTATTATTAACATAAAGGGAAAAACAGTTTTCTTTCTTATTTATGTGGATGCAAGAAATGTTTCTAGACAAGATGACACGTATAAGGTTGCAAAGATATGGTGTGGTGAGGAGATAGCAAATATCACGAAGAATAATGCACAAGAAATTAAGGATGAACAGGTTTGTTTTAATCAACTCTCAAAATTTATATTATTAAAACATGTATACCTTTGCAATTTCATATTATATCATTTCTTACAGCAAGTTCTAAACATTACGAACATTGGTGATATCTCTGACTGTACAAACTTGACCTCAACAACACCAATCTCTAAACGTAAAAGTCAGAGATTATAGAAAATGACGAGGGATCATTTACAAAAGACAACACCAACATTGAAACATGTATTATCGATGAAGATATACAGTTGAATGAAAAAAAAAATCGATATTGTTGAAATGAGTGATTTTGGCAGCATTACAATGGTTGAGCTTAAAGTGAACACATAAACTAAGAGATATAAGTTTGATCCTAAGAAGGCTAAAAAGGAGAAGTCTGATAAAATCAAGTAGTCAAAAGAGCTTTGTTGTCGTGTTTATGTCTTTTATCTTTTTAAAATTTTTAGTTGAACTACTTATTTGGTTTAAATCATAACTACTTTTGTTTCATTTTGTTAGGTTTGGTAGTCAATTATACAATCATATGTATAAGTATGGTAATTTCTTATTTTAAAAGCTTTACAAATGTTATTGGTTTGTTATTTTGAATATAATTAACTAGATACACTTAACATCGGTTGAAAGTAGATACACTTAACATCACTTGAGTTTATTCACTTTAAACTCAATTGTGTTTATGTTTTCATGTTTACAATCTATGACAAGCAAACTTGAGAGTTGTAGACGATTTAATCAAATCATTTACTTATTAAAACTTGCTTTAAGTATTTATGTTAATATCTCGTTGATAATATGACCTATGACTATGTTTTAAAAATTAATCAAATTACAAAGATAGAGAGCACGTTGAGAAGTATATGTTTGTATACAGAACAAAAGAGGTGGGAGAGTGAAGCCCAACCTGTTAGTGTTTTCTATCTCCGATGTGAAACATGGTAAAAAAGGGATGCACTATACGGTAAAGATACCATTGTAATACTATTTAAGGGCCTTTGTACCTTCAGAAGATTATGATCAAAACTTAAGGTGAGTTACAAAAAGATTTTTGTGAGTGCACATAAGCACATGGATCATCAGTGACATGTATAATGATTATCTGAAAGACTGAATTCGGCATATTAAATAGGAGCTTAAATTTTACCAGCTCGAATGGATTATGTTATAATAAGATGTTGTGAACGAGGAAGAGGAAAAAGAAAGGAGTTGTGATTCAAATGAAGAATATAAAGCTGATGTAGTGATTACTCAAAATAAATGATTTGCTTAAGAGTAGGAATGAATAATGTTTGATTAACTGAAAATGTAGA
This sequence comes from Lepidium sativum, assembly GCA_023374145.1. Classification (NCBI taxonomy): domain Eukaryota; kingdom Viridiplantae; phylum Streptophyta; class Magnoliopsida; order Brassicales; family Brassicaceae; genus Lepidium; species Lepidium sativum. Next base: position 3,369 of record JAKUCM010003755.1, on the reverse strand, counting down.
AGATTATGGATTCATGTAGTTTATGATTGGTAATAGAGGAGTAAGTTGATGTTGTGCTTGCCAAAGATTTAATAGAAAAGATGTTGGATAATAGACAACAACAAGGGAAGAGTCTCCAGTGTAAAATTTATGTTTGTAAATATGATTTTGTGTTTACAATGTATTACAAGGAAAATATATTTTCAAGTTTTGTCAATGCATTCACTATTTTAGTTAAACTCTTCACTTTCAATTGGTTACATTCGTTTGTATGTGGTTAAAGTATGTTCACACTATTTCTGGATTTGTTTTATATTCATTGAGTGGCTATATTGTTTGAACAATTACATAAATTATTCATTCTTATCTACTAAATTTGTAATCATTTTGTAGTTTAGCATATAATTATAACCATGTTGTATATGAAACAACATTCCTTATATATTTTAACTGATTTATAATTTAACCACATAATTTATTTATAATTTTACCACATAACTGATTTCACCTATTTAACCACATAACAGAACAACAATCTATATATTTAAATCTGATTACAACGCTTTAGTATGATATCTTACGAATCCATTTAGTTTATTGAAAACGGAGGATAATTACTTAAAACAACCTCTGTTCGCAAACCGTGAAAAAATATTCTTAAACGACTTGTATTCGTAAAATCTTACAAAAATTATTTTCGGGCCCTTTTACAAATGCTTTATTTTTGAAAAATATTTAAACCACCCCACTACCTACAATTGCCCACGACCTAATTTTTCAACACCACTTTCTCCTCCACAAATGTGTAGTTAAGCGTATAATTAACATCATGTAGTATGATTTAATTCACATATTGTAAAATTAGACATAGATTGTTTCCGTATTGTATTTACATTGAGCTCCATAGCTATTAGATATACTTATACCTGGTTTTTTTAAAATAATGAAACTTATTAAAACACAATCTCTAAAGTATATAATTAATTATAATTTAATAACCTGACGAAATACTTTAAAGAAATAAAGTTCAGAACAACAAATTGTAAATGTAACCAAACAAACATAATGTCTATGTCAAGTAATACCCACACAAGCCATGTTTGATTGCATAGTCAAATAGATAATGGATACAAGCTTCAGCAGAAAACATATCTCACAATGCACCAAAATTATACCAAATATTGTTAATTGCAAGAAATTTTTGCGTCTGTCTGTTGCAGTCACATGTTTCCTTAACGTAATTCTAGCGCAACTCCCTTCTAACCATGTATGTTCTTAGATAAAGATGTATGTTGATTCTCCAACTGAATTTGCAAAGCTCTTTAACGGTTTCAGACATCATTGGCTTCAGAAATGAACTCATAATACCAAATCCACTTTTCTTCGATTAACCACCTAAGCAGATGAGTATGATCCCGTACACATATTGAGCTTCATGACATTGGGTATCAGAAGCTTCCTTTAACATTTTTAGCCCTTCAACTCCATTATTATCTGCAAAATACTTAAGAATTTCTACACAATACAAGGCCTCTGGATTTTTGGCCACTACCAAATTATTGTAGTTATGATAAAGTACCGTGTTGGAGTAACGATTTGGTTTAAATTTGACATCCTCGATACACGCTTCACGGAGAACTACATCTTCATCACATATTTTCTTGAAATCCTTGCAAACACGTCGCAATGGTAAGATGTTAAATATAGAAGAAGCAGCACACAAAGCCGCAATTTTAAGAAGTAAATCATCTGATAGAGAAAATATCAGTGGTTTTTTCACAGTAGTTTTACTATTTTTTGACATCATTTTTGGAGAGAGAATCAGATTGCAGGGAGATTTTCGAGTAATGAAGATGAACAGTTTACTGAGATATTAAAAGGAAGCCAAAGGCGGTTGATAAGACAAATAATTTTTTTTTTTACATTTTCACACGTTTGATGGTCTAGATACACTTGCTTTGTTAATTTAGTTTTAATAATATTGTTAAAAATTATTTATTTACCGCGTTTGGAATACAGCTGTATTCATGTACTCTTAATTTTTACTTTTTTGCTATTGATTGTGGAATTTAGTCAGTAAAAAGAAATTGACAATTTAAAAATATTAATTAATGAATATTAATATAATAGAGAAGTGGTAACGAAAATGGTGATAGAAGAGGAATATATGCACCTACTTGATAGTTTAAATTAATACATCAACTTTATATTTATGTTTTTAGTTAAATTCATTATTTGATACAAAACCATACTACAATACTAATTATGTGTATTGTAAAATTTTACGATTCGCGGCTCTCCACTACTTAGTGTTTTCAAATTCAAATACTTAAATTGGTAAAAAAAACTGTAATGTTAGTTTTTTCTTAAGCAAAGTTACACCGTGTTTAATCTATCACCATTTTCAAAGCAGGCTATAAGACAGAGGTTACTTAACTTGCTATCTTCAATTCAGCATTGTTGTTTTTGTAACAATCCGACTTTGATAACACTGAATGGAGTCCAACCAATGTGATAACGAGTTTTCTGAAACATGTGATACATATTTTACAATTGAATTATCTTAAATAATCAATGTACATGCAAAGTAATCTTATTCATTTTAATTTGTAAAACTATTTTACGTTTTCATAATTTCATATACAGAATATAGCCTCGAAGACATGGAATATGATTGTTCCTCTCAAGAAAGAACTTCAGATAATGAGTGTCAAGGAAGTGAAACGAATATAAAAGATGAAGATGTCAATGAAGATACTAAAGAAGGTGTTATGCTGAGACTTCAAATACTACTAAAGATGGAGGAAATGTTAAAAGAAAATTTTGGACAACAAATATCAAATAATCACACACAAACTCAAAGATCTTCTTTACAAGAACAAAAAAAAAAGAGAATACCTACGAGAAAAGTCTATATATTAACATATTTTCCTTCTATAATTACAAAATCTATAGTAACACAAAAAGATGATTCTGTTTTTGATTGTTACTATCATTGACACAGATTATATAGATGATGGTGATCCATCATTTAGTTGTGAATATTGTGGGGCTATGTTTTGGTATGCACAACGAATCAACAAACGAAGGAGATCTTTAAATCTAGTATACAGTGGTTGTTGTATGCAAGGACAAGTTCACTTACGCATTACTAAAGGATTCTCCAGAGTTATTGTGGAATTTACTAACAAACGATGATGAAATCTCAAGACATTTTCGAGAAAACATTAGAGCATACAACATGTTGTTTGCATTTACTTCTATTGGAGGTAAAAGTAGGCCAATCATTGCCTAATGGACATGGCCCTAAGATGTTTACTGTGCAAGGGGCAAACTATCATCTTATGGGGTCTTTAAAACCTAAACCCGGTAATTATGCAAACTTTCAGC
>JAKUCM010003754.1:0-47204 GCA_023374145.1 Lepidium sativum | reverse complement strand
GAGAGAGAGAGAGATGGCTCTTTGCGCTTAACTCTGACAATTCTTCTACTTGCCAATACCTCCTCACTGGCCTTCTTGAAAGTTCCACTCATAAGTTCAGCTGATTCATCCTCATCATCAAGATCTGGATTGTCACGAGATAGCTGCTTCAGGGCACCTCTCTTCCTTGAACTTTGCTGAGCATCTTCCGAGTCTCCCATTTGAAATATTTCGAGAGAATGTCAAATACACTTATAGAATACCTACAAAAAGAGGTGCAAAAATAACTTCCATGATTACCCGATATTCCTCAGAGATACTAATGGACAGATAATCAAAATCCAATATTTGGATACAGAGGTAAATATATTCAAATCAAAACATCATTCTCAAAACAGACTTACGCAAATACCAAACAACAACAAATCCAATTTCGATTTAAGAACTACCAAAGTTAAGGGGTTTCACATTCAAATTCAAGCTAGCTTTTAACAATCTCATACAATATAACAACCGAATAATCTAAACACAGCGAACATATTATTTGATAGCGAAGAAAAAATTTAAAATTATAATTTCAACACGAGCAATAAGCCAAAAATTACAAGGAACTGAAATCAGCCAGATACGAGTTTAATTCCACAAAACCCTAATCATTTAAACAAACAATAAAGAACAAATCACGAAATGACTAGAACCTATCTCAAAAATAAGCTGGATTACAAAACCCTAGAATCAAAGAAACTAGACCCGTGAAAGAACCTACTCCGATATGCCAACAATGAAGAAAACCCAAGATTCGGCAAACGTTTCCGGCGGAGAAGAGAAAAAGGGGACTTACCGACAAAAAAAACTAACGCCGGAGCGAAGTAAGTGGTCAGAGACGACGAAGAAGGAGGTTAATAAGAGAACATTGAAAATGAGAGTGTCTCAATATTATATTTTTATCGATATTTGTGTAATTTAATTACTTATTTGCCAGTAAATATTGTTTCCGTTTGTTTGATTTTTTAAAAACAAAATAAAAATTCGATTGCAAATGGTATCTAACTTAGTGGAAGATGCTAAATTCACTTAATACAATGTATTTACATAACTTAAGATCGAGTCTCCATGCATACATTATGTAGGAATTTGGCTATTGGACCAGCCAGTTGTGGCCCAACATAATTTGCCGTTGACAAAAAAAAAATTATCACTCTAACTTCAAATGAGATTGTAATTATTTAATTAAAAATATTTTCTAAACATTCAATTCATAGCCGAAGACATGTGGCATAGTGGTGTAGTCACTTTATAACTTGCAATACTAATTGTTATCTAATGCTGCTTGCCGATATAGAATCTTAGTTATTCATTATGAGATACTTCTTGTTTTGTAACTTTGATCCAAGAATTCGTGGTTTCGAGTTTTCCTTCTTTGTTGACTTTTTTCTTGTCAACAGCGAATTATATTAGACTACAACTGGACGGTTCAGTAGCTAAATTCCTAAGCGAAAAAATTTCTATCCCTTATTGTACAAATGAGTTGTATTAAGAGACTTACCACCGACCACTAAGCTAAAAGCCATTGGTTAAACTACAATTTTGCTTACCATACTTTGATTTTATAACTTGATTCCAAGTCCAATTTAAGAATTTTCAGTTTGGTCCATAAATTTTCCCCAGCCTTAGAATTTGATATACAATCCTCTACCAAATGTAACGAATCATATTCTTCTACTCAAAAGTTGTGTTGTTAAGAGATGAAATAAATCATTCTTTTCAAAATAAAACCAAAAATAAAAGAGCAAAACCATATAATAATAAGAATCTCCCTCTAAGTGCAAAAGACACAAAAAAGGAACTACCCACAAATGCACCAGCCTCTCTTTCATCTAAACCCTCCACTCTCTTCAAGTCTTGCTCGGATTTTGACCTATGAATATAATGAAAGCTCTCTCACCTCTCCATTGTTGCTCTGCAACTTTCGGCCATTTTCTCCATGAACTGTAAAACTCTACTGTGGCGATGTAAGCACTGCAATATCAAAGAAACCAATAGAGATCTATAAGTTATCAAAACTTAACTTAATATATTTGGTTTTTAGACCTAAGCCATATCGTGAAAAAAACTTGGTATTATGTTTCCTAAAGGTTGCTATGAAATTGCAATGATTTGAAACCAGACACTCGGACATAATGGAAAGGAAAGTGATGGTAGAAGATGGCATTTTGGAGGAATCGTATTAATCACCATAGACAAAACTTTCAGACTTTTCAACATTGGCCTTTACCGACTTGCTATTAGGCTGATGGGTTTTTCTCTTCATTATTCGTACCCCACTCTTCGTCAGCCTCACTTCCATTAACAAGTACAGCTCCATCCATCGAGTCGGCATCAGCAATTGCTCCTTCTTCAGCTGCTTCTTTTTCTTCGTGTTGTTCCTCTACATCATCATCAGGTTTTTGTTCATCTCCATTTTCTTCGGCTGTTACCTCCTGAGAAGAATAAAGAGCAGTTGTTGCTTTACAAAATTCACTTGATAATTATCAATAGCTGTTAATGTTGTCCTTTAGCTTCAGCTTTGTTTACCTCATGGTCGATATCTCCATTTTCAAGTGATTCCTCTTCCTCGACTTGCAAGTTTCTAAAGGCTTCCACAAGTGTCATGGAAGATTTATCAGCATGGCTAGGATAACTCTCTGCAGCTGTGTAAGCTCCCCTGTAAATGAAGAATAGTAGATTTTAGGAGAGGTCTAAGCATCTCACTTTCTAAATCATGCGGAATTATCACCGAACTGATACACTGCTTGATGTAAGGATAAGCAAGGATTACCTTGTCTCTACAGCTTTTGCTTCGACTGAAAGAGCAACTTGCCAGTCTTCAAAAAGATTTGGGTACTCCTCAGGATCAGCCAAAGATTCTGCTGCTTTTGAATTAACCTGTAGTCAAGTAAAAAGCAACTTCAATACACAACTTTTTGTCTCCTTGATCGCAATACACTAAAAACTAGAAAGATATGAAAGGAACCTTGCTCAGATCTTTCCTCCACAGAGCTACTATCTCAGAAACTTTGCTTGGAAGATATGATCGTGCCATTAGAGCAGCTTCTGGTATCCGATTGCTGGAGAAAGCAAATGTTGTCACACAGATACTCAGAGGTGCATGATTTTGATTTTCCAAAGTCCCAAGCGAGTACTAATAAATTACCTCTCTACCAATAACTGCAAACAATCTTCCAATTTGCCCAGCATGAATAGGCAGAGAAAAGCGACATTGTTCTTCCCTTGTTCTTTAGCAAGTGCTGCAAGATTTGTCACACCTTCAGCATCTCCAAGCGAGGAATATAGCAGTAATAAACCGCTTAAATCCATCGCAGACTTCATGCATTCCTCAGCCATTTGCAGCTGTCATGATGACGTAGAAAGGCAAAAAGTTAGTCACTGAAATTCTGAATAAAATCTCAGAATCATAACGTAAATCATATGATACTACCATTCACTGCAAAATGTTTTTGTCTTTCTCGTATCATTACAAAACATTAGAAACAAATGCAAAGAGAAGCATATACCTTCCCAGAGGACATGGCTAACTCTCCTAATTGCTTCCACTTAGACTCACTCTGTACTTCAACAGCGATTTCCTATAAACACAAAATATAAAATATGTCAAGCATAGTGCCACGATACAAGTAAAGAATCTTAATCATCACGCATAATATCACCTTTGCAATTTCAAGTCTACCCAGTTGTATGGCCAACTCAAATCTGTAGTCGGGATCTGTTGCAATTTCTAGAGCATCTTCAATCATTCCCCGAGACTCCAAGAAATGAGCAACACTAACAAGTGAAAAATTTATTTAAAATATATAAATAAAGAGGATTATTCACGAAACCCTCATTGCTAGGTATGCAGCTACGTTAAACATTACAGTGAGTAGATCTGAACAAGATATTTCTAGACAAAATAAGCATGGGAATATTAGACTGTGCCACTCCCTATCACATAACAAGAGATAAGTGAGATATGATTACATACCTGTTATGCTGCTCTTTAGGAATTGTAGGTAAGATTTCATTGGCTTTATCTAAATCACCCCGCATCACAAGAGTTTTGTACTCAATCAGGCTTAGCAGCAAGGTGTATCCTATGACACTGCATTTACAAAAACAGGGCGACAGACATCAGAACTGCTAGAACAATCTGATATAAATACGCAAGTGTAAGAACTTACTTGAATTCTTTGTCAACCAAGAATACTCGACTTTGACTTGCAAGATAGCCCAACAAATACATTGGGCGGTCCAAATGATACATTGTGGTCACCTAGTAGGTTGTTAGCAAATATCATTAAAATCTAGTTGTTAAACAACATCAAAATAAGAGTAATCAAAAGTAATTGCACAATTACCTCGCCTCCCACACAATAGTTAAGCTTCCAAGAAGAGTTGTTGTAAATGAAACAGTCACCAACCCATATACCTGTCCTAACACGTTCATCATTCTCATGAAGAACCTCAAAAGCATCCTCAACACCTTCTTCCTCAGTAGGTCTTCCACTATCAAAATGTGCAGAAACTAAGTCGCGCTGTGTAAAAGGAACACCGTGTAAGCACATGGACAATCCATGAATCGCATATTCAAATTACAGCTAAAGAGTGTTTGTGAGACAGAATCCTCACATTGTACTTTAAGATGTAGAATGATGTGTCGCTAGCAATGGCTACTAAATCACCACTGTCAGCCCAATATAGATTCTGAAAGCGTTACAAGGCAAAAATAAGATATTAGAGAAGAAACAAACGAAGAGAACCTCCAACTAAAGGTAATGACTACCAATTAACTGGGATACCTTTACGGTGACGTCAATACGTTGAATCAGCCTACACTCAGCCCAATCATAAAAGCAGATAAAATCACTTGAGCACATAGCTAATAAGGTTCCTCCAAAGATCTTCTCAGCTGAAAAAGTAGGGCGTATGCTCCTCTTTTCCTGAAAACGTCTTTTGCGAATGAGCCATATCCGAAAATAGATATATCTTGGACAAGTTACAATAATACTTCCAACAACCATAAGAACATGCTCTAACAGAGCCTCTTGGAACAGACACAAGGAGATTTACAAACCTGGAAATTTTTGCTAAATGTCTTAATCTTTGATGAGCTTTCTCTGACCGCACACTCCCCCTCTGAAGACCAAACGAACTCCAGTCCAGAACCAAATGACCTATTTCTCCAAGCTGAGTACGTCTAACAAACTAGTTTTGGTAAAAGTTTCTTCAATCGTAAACATAAAACCTTAGAAATTATCTTGTATCCCACATTGCATAAACTAATGAGATGAAAATCTGCTATTTTAGTTGGTCGAAATATCTTTGGAATGAGACAATGATTTGTTTTATTTAAACCTTTCTCAAAAGTACCTTGACACAAGAAATTATTTACTAGAGTAACTAGGTTATCCTTAACGATCTGCCAAGCTGTCTGGAAAAAGAGAGCTGTCATTCCATTTGGTCATGGAGATTTACCAGGATCCATCGTGAAAAGGGTATTTTTAATTTCCTCTTCAGTCACCCTTTGAATCAAAAACCGATTATCTGCGTCTGTAATTTTGGTATCCAAATTATCAAGAGGGAAACTAGTAGTGCCATTACTAGAAAAAAGTTTCGTGAAATTTGCAGATGTTTCAAATTGAATATCCACGTCTTTTGTTAACCATGTGTCATTTTTGTCTAGCAATCCAACTATTTGATTTCGTGCTCGGCGTTGTTTGGTTTGAGCACAGAAAAAGTGAGTATTTTCATTTCCTTCCTGGAGGCATCTATTGCGGCTTTTTTGTTTCCAATATATCTCTTCCTTAGTATAAGCCTGACGAAGATTCTCACTTGCTTCTTGTAAGGCAACACTATCAACAATATTACTATTCTTACACTCTTCTAGAATCTTCTTTAGTTCCAGAAGTTTGTTATTTTCTGAGTGAAAGTTTTTACTGCACCAGTGGGAAATTTCCTTACGACGGGTATTTATTTTGCCCACAAAGGAGATTTTCGACGGCAAGAGAACCGTTTCCAACTTTTTTCTATTATATCTTTAAGTCCAAACTTATAAATCCATCTTTTGTCAAAATAGAATTGTTTATGAGGGATATAGGCCTAATCCCGGAACCGTCCAAGAATAGGCCGGTGATCGAGCCGATCATGTCTAAATATTTCACTTTAGAGCGGGGGAACAAATCGTGCCACTCACTATTTCCATAAGCTTTATCTAGCACACAACGTATTATTCCATTATGTCTGACCCCTCGCCATGATCACAAATGACCTATTTGTGGAAAACCAATAAGGTTACAGTCTTGAATTATTTGATTGAAATACAAGAAATAATTAGCATGTCTAAGCGTTCCACCCTTCTTTTTATGATTATCGGATAATGCATTGAAATCTCCTATAATTTGATAACAAGATAAGAAGTGTTTTCTTACTTCTTGTCTAACCTTTAATGATACTCTTCTCCCTTGCATTAGTAAACAACAATCATTCACTGGACGTAGTAGCAGAGCTCCAATAGGTAAAGAACCTAATAAGAGGTACCATTCAAAAAGTATAGTTAGTAGAATCCAAGATACTAACCCGTTCACTATCAATAATTGAAACTGATTCCATAGACTAATCCACCTATAACAAACACCAAACAAATTATATCCAATCTTACTAGACCTGGACACCGATTCTATCTTAGTAAGTACAACTGCCTAACACGAAAGAGAATGGTGAACCATGTCACCACAGATAATTACCATCCCACTCAAATATCATTATTTTTCCTTTTCGATTACCCAAACTAGACATCATACAGTGTCCACAGAGGTATGAAGAGTTCAGAATAACACAGAACGATAGTAGATACCTCGACAATCTACTCAAGGGTAGAAGGTTATTCATCTTAGGAAAAACTATGGAGAAGAAACCTTGATAATTTTTGGTTACCAAGGACTCACAACGCATAAAAGAAACATGCCTCGTCTCAATGTAGCCAACACTTGGTATAATTGAAAACAAAGGCAGAAACCTTGAATAAAAGATATTAGAGTCAACACTTTGTATAAATGAGAACAGAGCCAAAACTTGGTATAAATGATAACAGATCCAGGTAAGGCATACATCACCCTGTGGTCTACTATATTTATTATGCGTGAGATATGAAGATCTTACCCTGAGAATAAGAGTATATATCCTCACTAAAAACATAAGTTCCCCATGTTGTGCTATGCCTCTTGATCTTTCTTGTGTTGGATATAAGATTAATAGTCCTCTCAGCTTACGCACTATCAATGCATACCACAATTGTATGAGTGGCAAAATGCCCCACTGACACCCAAAGTAGTATAGTGCTCTGTACTATGGTAGACAATTGATCTAACCCTTCCATTTACCCTTAGAAACCCTGCATATTGACAGGAGCTCATGATTAGGTTTTCCATAGAGATGTAGTCACCTATATTGTTCCAGGACAAAAACCATTCGCTTGCTAATCTAAGTTGTTCATACTTAGACAAGAAACATAAACACAAAACTTTGTTTGCAACATAATCTTCCTTAACTATGAACATAAACAGCGGCCATCTCGCTGACGGACTAGTCTAAACCCCCTATATGATTTGATCATCACAGTGAGTAGACCAGAATAAGTATGAGCAAACTGAGCAGGTCAGTACTTTTTGACCGGGATGGACCATAACGTTTCCCGGTCTCGGTATCGAAACCTACTTTGCATCTTTGATCCCCCCCCTATGGTTCACTACGGAAACAAACTTTGTGAAGATAATATTATCACAAAATCTGTCTCTGTTCCCCTTGAGGTGATGGTAATGTATCCATCGTTTTATTTTGACTAATTTTTCAAAGTCATTGAATCTAACACTAGCCCCGAATTCATTGGAGCCTGAAACTCGTGTTAGCCCTCTTTGCAACATTTAAAATTGAAATCCGACCCAGCGTTCATCTAAGATTTGCCCCATTATACTCCAAACCATATTTAATTAAAGGAAAGAAGAGGGATCATACCAAAATCGCTCAATCCGCTAAAGTGGAGAGATCCAGTCGACCCTTTGAATATGGAACCCTAGCGATACAGACGCACTAAGCCGATCTCCCGAAGGCTCCCCCGCAACCAGAAGAAGTAACCCCCTGATCTACCCAAAAACCCCTCCTTTGACTCCCGATTTTCGAAGATGCGTCGAAAAAATACATCTCTACAATATCAATATCCCGATATTGATCAATATCTATTTAAAAAATACATCTCTAATCTTAATAGAAGAAATATTAAGTGAGACCTATTAAAGATGCATCTCTACAATACCAACGATTCTAACTCTTCCTTTCTCTCGATGATTTTATATCTCTTTTTCTCTCAATTTTTATTCTCTTAATCATGCTTTTCTCCAATTTTTTTTTGTTAAAACCCTGCAAGGAAAACTTTAAAATTAAGATTCTAAAGTTTTTAAAAGGTATATACTAAAGAATTTAATCAAATAATTGATATGGATCTTTTTGATTCTAAAGTATGTTACTAACAATTTATTTATTTGCATATTTTTGTAATAATTAAGAACATTTTCTAACTAAATGATATTTTTGTAAGATGATAAAATTATTTGTAATGTGTAAAAAGAACTACTTTTCAAATTCATGTCTCTTCTTAAGCAAGGAAGTATTAATAGCATTACTACAAGCTTCTCCTGCAACCGGAACTTTCTATACTTCTACTCATAATTCCGAATTTTCTTTTGTGTACACAATTTCAATGAAGTCAATTGATCCTCTACCATTTTCGGTTTTGGAACTAAAATTTGTTGATTACCGTGAATTACTTGAGGAGTGTCTTAAAAAGATTTATCTTATAGGTAAATAGTTTTTTATCTTTAATTATATTTTTTATTGTAAATGTTAATTTCTTCATAATTTTTTATTTTGTTTTATAGATATCATCGGCTAGTTAGTTTGTGTTAGTAATACTGAAATTTATAAAGTGAATGAAAATCAAACTAAACAAATTACTATTACACTTTGAAATGATGAGGAACTTGTTGTTATATTGTTTTTTAAAAACATTTTATTTTTATAAAGTACTTAATAGTACAAATTTTATTTTATTTTCCATACAAAAATTTTAGGGTAACTTGTGATTATGGTATGTTGAAACTATTGAAAGAAAACTAAGAATAGATTTTTCCTCCAAACCATAATTGTTTTACAATTTTATAAGATAAAAATATTCAGACTTATACATATATATGTCTTTGATATTTTATAATTATAATTGATTTATAAATAATTTATTCATATATTTTGTTTCTAATATTTACTTAAATTATAGAAATATTTAGACTAAAATTGTAATAAAATTGTAATGTATATGAAAATTATATTTACGTAGTACTAAAAATCTAAAGATTTTAAGTATGTATAATAAAGTACGTTATTAGATAAGTGTATAAGTATAAATTGAATACCACTAACGTTTTCAAATATTTACTAATTTATTTCATATATCATTAGTCTCTCTAATAATTTTGAGTATACTTATTGATAATGAAAAAACCAAAGCTTTTAGACTCCGAGGTACTGAGCATATCAATGGAGAGACCCTCAAGGGTTTCTTAAAAAAAATAATAATAAAAAGCGGAACCAATACGGGTTCGCCACGTGGCGAACCCGTCTCTTAAATAGGCAATGCAAGAGATGGGTTCGTCACGTGGAAAACCCGTATTGACTCCGCTTTTTAATTTTTTTTTTTTGTAAGAGACCCTTGAGAATTTTTCCATTGCACATGGTCTTATGTTTTCATAAAAAAAATTTCTGTCGGCAATTATAATATTTTAAATATGAAATATAATTCATGTATAATATTTTATATTGTAGGCTTTCTAATGATGATTTGAAAATGAATGGGTCAATCATATCCAAAACAATGAGGTAAAATCAGTATTAGTTAATGAGGATTTTTTAAAACAATATCCGAAAATATAATTAGAGAAGTAAACATTTTTTGGTTTTTGTTTTTAAGACTTATTTTTTAAAATCTTAAATTAACTTTTTCCTATTTCCTTTAGATTTGACAATGATCAAAATTCATTATATTGATATTACAATAAGAAAGAATTGCTCAAATAGAACAAAATTATATTGTAATTACCAAAACAGTTTTTGTCTAAAAAAAAACACGTCAACCCTTGAAACAAAACTATTTTCTTCTTATTTTTTCTTCTTCTTCTTCTCTCGTTAATTTTACAAAAGAAAAAAGAGTTGGATTTCGTGTAGTAGAGTTGGCTTGTAGTGTGGTAGAGTTAGTCTGACGTTTGGTAGAGTTGGCTTGTATTGTGGTAGAGTTGGCTTGCTTGTAGGGTGAAGTGTAATAGAGTAAGTCTGACGTTTGGTAGAGTTGAGTTCAGTGTAGTAGAGTTTATTTACGTGTAATGGAGTTGAGTTTTTTTAATGTTTATCGTTTGTTTTCATTTTTAGATATGGCAGAAAAGAAGTACCCGCAGAAGGTTTTCACACATGGTCTATCAGTGATGAAGAATCGAAGCATCAACCATTTCTGCAATCTTAAAAACATCAGTAATATGATCAAGGGTATTGGTGAGGATGCATACTAGACATAAAGGAGAACTCTTTCGTAGGCGTTTTTATGAAGCTAGCAGACTCCGACTACACCTTTACTGGGAGGCCTATACATTACCTTATGAATCAACTAGTGATTAAGAAGAAGTATGAGATGTGGGTGTTGTTTGGGTCTCGGCCTACGAGGTTTTCTCTACACGAGTTCGCGGAAATCACGCAGCTTAATTGCGATAACTTCGAGGAGGCTTCTAATGTGGCAGATGTTGCTTACAGAGAGCTTTAGGAAAATATTGGTCGTGAAGGCCCTAAATGGGTAGAGTTGAAAGACGTGTTGGAGAGATGCAGAGGGTGGTCTTTCGAGAAGAGGAAGATGGTAGGCTGCTAGTGGTTTTGTATGTAGGGATTTATGGTTGCCACGTAAATAGTAGGCTCCCTTTTAGTTCTGTGAAGTTGGTTGCATATTTTGAAATATTTGAGAGGCATCCATGGGGAAGAGTGGTGTTTCTAACACTGATCAAATCGATCAAAAGTGTAGCTTACAAAAAGGCCAGTAATTACACTCTACATTGGTTTGTGCACGCACTTCTCATATGGGCATTTGAGTCTATCCTCATACTAGCTGAAATTTTTGGGGATCAAAGTGAAGGTGATGTCCCCATTCTACGATGGAGACAAATAAAAAAACAAACCATTGAACCCGAGGAAATTGTGAAGTTATAGCAACAAAACACAGAGGATGGAAAGGTAAATTGCTTTCGTAGTAGAGTTGGTTTAGGTGATTGATAGAGTTCATTTATGTATAGTAGAGTTCATTTACGCTACTAGTAGAATCCATTTACGTATAGTAGAGTTCAATTTCAAGTACAGTGGAGTTGATTTTACTCTACTAGAGTTCAGTGCAGTAGAGTTCATTTACGTGTAGTAGAGTTCATTTATGTGTAGTAGAGTTCATTTACGTTTGGTAGAGTTATTTTGATAGATAAGTGGAGGTAATTTATGTGTAATAGAGTTCATTTGTGTTTAATAAATTGCATCTTCTCGTCTACCAGGTACGTCTTAAGTTGCTAACTACACAGCCTCTGGAGATAATTCCTTTATCGCTAGACGATATTGCAGATTCCAAAGTGGACACCATGCTTGGAGACATATTTGCCTCCAGTCTAGATGAATCCGCTTGGGACATAAGTAATAAGAGGAAGTTAGCTGCTTATGTCGAAGAGAGGATGACCAAGCGTAGTGTTAGTTTAAAAGAGTAGGTGAAGAAAGGCAAAGAGAAAAAAAAACAGAAGGAAGAGGTCAAACATAAGGAGAAAAAACAGAAGGCCGAGGAGAAAAAACGCTAGAAAGAAGAGAAGAGACAGAAGAAAGAGATGGATGACTCCACTACCTTGAAAGATGTGGTGATAGTCGTTAAAAAGAAAAAGGAGAAGGCAGAGGAATCGAGTGCATTGCTTGACACTTTTAGAGATATGACCAAAGCCTTCGAAGGGATGAGACACGATCAAAATGTGTTTGTTGAACATATATATCGTCTTAAGGAGTGTAGGATGGAAACCAGGGCAAAGATAACAATTCTTGTTGAGCACATGATTAGGCTGGAGCGTAACACCTCAGACAATACAGCCATGCTTGAGAGGAATCTTAGGCTAAAGGAGACCAGAGCGCAACCACAAGTTTATAGCCTGGTGAACAACAAGGCTGAGAATTTGGATGAGGGTGGAGGTCAGACAACTCCACGACATCAAACTCCTGAACATGTGAATCGCGAAGATGACATAAAAGGCGATACATACATTACTCTGAACTCCCCTAAAAATAAGGAACTTAAATCGGTACGTAAGGCTCTATTTGAATGAGACTTACTCTGCTTGATTTATTCTATGTACCATCATTAAATTGTATAATTACATACATATTTGTACAAACATAAACATAAAGTTGTGGGTTGTTAACTTTGGTAAAGCTTATATGGTTTGGTCGAGATATGTGTAACTCTACTAAACAATTATTGTGATCAATACATCATTACCAAACCATAAAAATGAACTATACCACTATTAGGAATTCTACCGATTGTCAAGCTAACATATTAGAGTTACTCTTCACAGACACCTCTATGGGAGCAGCCTAGCCTGGTGGACTCGGAGTCGGAGAAAACACCAAGTGCAGGTTCAAGTGTTGTGTGTAATATAATTAAACCAACAAATGTGGATTCTCACCTCGATGACACCCAAGTGTCCCAAGCCAGCATTAAACATACCATCCCACCGAAGTAGGTAAACTCGTGTTTAATAAGTCTTATTGGTAGAGTTGATAGTTTGTTTAATAGAGTTGACATTTTTTCATATTTTTTGTAGAATAAATGGGTTATTGAGAGTCATGAGACATCCGACCCTTTTAGCATGTTATCACAGGTTGTTGGGAATCCGGAAGAACAGTCAAAAGAAGAACCACCTTACGATAAGTAAAAACTAAAGCGAGGAATGTCACAGCTTGGCGTAATAAACCTGGTGGATTCTCTTGAAAAGGGTAAACAAACACATGAGGAATTAGTCTGTATGGAAGACGTGT
The DNA here is from genome assembly GCA_023374145.1 of Lepidium sativum. Taxonomy (NCBI): domain Eukaryota; kingdom Viridiplantae; phylum Streptophyta; class Magnoliopsida; order Brassicales; family Brassicaceae; genus Lepidium; species Lepidium sativum. Next base: position 34,046 of record JAKUCM010003754.1, on the reverse strand, counting down.
TACCGAAAGAGACTCAGGCACGAGTACTCGCTAAGAACCAAGTAGAGTACATTTACAGTATGATAGAGTTCATTTCAAATGTAGTGGAGTTCATTTACTCGAATGGTAGAGTTCAATTTCAAGTATAGTATAGTTCATTTACCGTATAGTAGAGTTCATTCTATCTTATAGTAGAGTTAACTTACCCTTTAGTAGAGTTCATTCTATCTTATAGTAGAGTTCATTTACCGTTCAAGTGACGTGTAGTAGAGTTAACTTACCGTTCTTATAGTTCAACTGAGATATAGTAGAGTTGACTTATCGTTCTTAGGCAGTTCCATTGTCAAGAAGATTCATAAGAATGTGGTTCATTATTCTCATGTCTATGATCCTTTTGGGCCGATTCCAAAAATAAAAGTACTTCGGCTACGTGACTATGTGAAGCATGAATTGTAAGTACACATTTGAATGTGTTGTATTGCATACAAATTCGTCGATTATTTACAAATTTGATAATTTCTGTTGAGAACTTACGGTCGACGGGATCCCAAGTCCAAAAGCGGATTTCTTTCTCCGCTTGATCACCCCAAAAGATAAGTGTCATATCCCTTATTATGGCTGGCTACACGATTGCATAAGTTCAAGTATTTTAAAGTTAAGTTTATTGTAGTAGAGTTCATTTAGAGTACTAATACAGTTATGTTACTCTTTTTATTACAGCATATGATGTCCAGGATGAATCTCTTTCGGAAAAGATCATTGCAAACTCCAAACCCATACATGAGTAATCAGATTGCTTTCCTCGAGCCACTGTTTGTGGTTTTTGGTGTTACACGTATATAAGAGATTACGTGGGAAAGGAGGAAGCGTACGTTTTGCCCAGTGGGTTTAAAGATCTCTTCCATGGCATTCAACCTTCATTTTGTGCCACTAACAAGCAGTAGATGAGAGACGTGGACACGATCTAAATCCCTCATAATATTGACAACTTCCACTCGGTGGCCGTGGAAGTTAATCTGTCAGAAGCGAAGGTTCGCATATACGATCCCGACCCATCTTGCAATCTCACTGCTGCATTGATAGTGTCATGCAAGTAAGTTACATAAATTCAGTATAGTAGAGTTCATATACCATGTAGTAGAGTTCATATACAGATGTGGTAGAGCTCATTTACCTTATGGTATAGTTCATTTTCCGTATAGTAGAGTTCATATACACATGTGGTAGAGCTTATTTACCTTGTGGTGTAGTTCATTTTCCATGTGGTAGATTCAGTTTGACGTTTGATCGAGTTAAGTTGTAGTGTGGTATAATTGGATTCCGTGTAGTAGAGTTAGTCTGACGTTTGGTAGAGTAAGATTGTAGTGTGGTAGAGTTGGCTTGTAGTATGGTAGAGTTAGGTTGTAGTGTGGTAAAGTTGGATTCCGTGTAGTAGAGTTAATCTGACTTTTGGTAGAGTTCGATTGTAGTGTAGTAGAGTTGGCTTGTAGTGTGGTAGAGTTGGATTCCGTGTAGTAGAGTTAGTCTGACGTTTGGTAGAGTTAGATTGTAGTGTGGTAGAGTTGGATTCCGTGTAGTAGAGTTAGTCTAACGTTTGGTAGAGTTCATTTTCCTTGTAGTAGAGTTCATAACATGTGTAGTAGAGTTCATAACATGTGGTAGAGTTCATATACAAATGTGGTAGAGTTCATTTACTTTGTGGTGTAGTTCATTTTCCGTGTGGTCGAGTTCATTTTCCGTGTAGTAGAGTTCATAACATGTGTATTAGAGTTCATATACACATGTGGTAGAGTTCATTTACATGATTCTTATTTTTTGTAGGTCATATACCGTGATGATTTTGAAGATGATTAAGAGTTGTTCATCGAAGGAGATGCGTTCACACATTAGTGCGGCTCAATATAAGATTGTGTGTGTGGCTAAGGGCGTACCACGTAATAAACGGTCAGGCGACTGTGGCGTATACGTTGTCAAGATGATCGAGTGTCTGGCCATCAGATGCAACTTCGAAGGTCTTAATGACGAGTACATCGACTTCTCTCCGCTGAAATACGCCATTGAATTCAGAGAGGAACTTCCGATATAAGCGAAAATTGCTTTCATTGATCCAGAACCCGCAAAACTGTGTGATAAGAACGTCCTCATCACAACATCCCAAGACCTTCTGCTGGATTGGTAGACTTTTATAGTCTATGTATAGTCTTAGGGTAGTAACTTTGCAGATCCGTGTAGTCTTAGTTTGTATAGTCTTAGAGTAGTATATATTTGTATAGTCGTACATGAATATAAAGGTTATTGACAACAAATTAACTCTTCTATTAAAAATCATATGTAATCTAATTCTACCATTCGAAGACCATACATGATCTAACTCAGAACTAACTATACCACAAAAAGACGACATGTGACATAACTCTACCATAGAAGAATTAACTCTACCACAATGATGTTAACTCTACTAAATAAGTACAAGAATAAATGCTTTCACGACATGTATGGTATGATAGAGTTCATTTACCGTGTAATGTAGTTCATTCCCTCGTGTAGTAGAGTCCATTACTATTTAGTAGAGTTCATCTGGAGTTCTGGAAAATCATAGAGTTCATTTCCTCGTATAGTAAAGTTCACTAACTGTATAGTAGAGTTCATTTACAGTATGATAGAGTTCAATTACCATATAGTGGAGTTTATTTCCTCTTGTAGTAAAGTTCATAACATGTGTAGTAGATTTCATTTACAGTATAATAGAGTTCAGTACTATTTAGTTTCATGGTTTGTTATGCGTATTATATTCGTTGATGACACGTCAATATTTTGTCATGTTTAATATTGTAGATTAATAATGTTTAATATTGGCACAAGCTTCAATGTAATTAATATTTTCCAAGATATATTCATTATAACTAGGGCTGGGCAAAAAAACCGGAAACGAATAACCGAACCGAACCGAACCGAAAATTCAGTTCCGGTTCCGGTTCGGTTTCCAAAAATTAACCGAACGGTTCCATAATTCAGGAACCACGGTTCTTGGTTAGGAACCGAACCGAACCGAGAACCGAAGTTAGAACCGAAACTAATCTATTAATTGATTTTTATTACTCCTAAGATTAGTTGAGCATAAAAATTATAATCAAAGAACTGAATGGAACCGAACCAAACAAATTTTTTTCATTCCGGTTCGGTTTTGTGTACATTTTTTGTAACAAAATGGTTATTTTAAATGTTTTTGTCTAAATAACCATTTGGAACCGGAACCGATTGAGAACCAAATTTATTCCGGTTCCTCTTCGGTTCCAATTTCAAGTATCCATTTGGAACCGGAACCGAGGAGAACCGAACCGAAACCGAACCAAATTTTAGAAAGTATCCATTGGTTCCATTATTTTAAGAACCAAAGAACTGAGAACCGAACAAACCGAACCGAATAACGATATGCCCACACCTAATTATAACGATGAGATTCTAAAGGGATGTTGAAGAGTCTAATCGTTATAATTAGTATATCTTGGAAAATATTGATTACATTGAAGCTTGTGTACAAAAGAACCTTTCATATAGACTTCTTCTAAACTCTCCATCTTCACATTTGCTAAAAATGTTCCATCTTCACCTTTCAGTATATCAAAAGCTTCTACACTTGATGTTGATGCTTGTACAAGTTGGTAATAGTTTGTATATCTTGATGCTTGTACAAGTTTTTTTATTGACTTTGATATTTATTTGTTTTCTTTTGGATAGATGGATTCAGCAAAAAGAAGCAACATTGTTCACAAGACACATATCACGGACTTATCGAACAATGCTTTAACGAACATCATAGCTAGATGTGCAACGGACAGACTTGATGAGATTTACAGTGTCATGCTCATGTCAAAGGATTTCAAAGAGCTATGCAATGAGAATGAAGTTCTCAGGAATATATCTATAGGTTTCGTTCCATTATATCTCTCTCCCTTTGCAAGAAATAAGACTCTTTTCAACAATTTCCATACAAGGTTATGCAATACCGGTAATGTGGAAGCTCTATACCGATGTGGTATGAAAGAGTTTTTTGTGAATGGAAATCGTGATGGTGGTTTGGAAATGCTACTAAGAGCTTCTAATGGTGAATATGAAGAGGCCAAACTGCTATATGGATTTCTCCTAGTTTGTTTAGGACATAACACAAGACAAGAAGGTTATCAAGTCCTAAGACCTCTACTACAACAAACAATTGCTGATACATTAGAATACATAGGATACCTACAGAACATAATCTTTAATCACCCAGCTCAACTCAGTTGGCGAGGAGAGAAGGAGCTGCTAATTCCAGAACAAACGTATGTTCGAGAATGATGTAATTGCAATGGTGAATTCCTAGATTCTCCCTTTCTTTGAAGGATTTGATGAAGGCATTGATCAACCTATGAATGATGCTTGTGAAGTATGCATTTGGCATTATGAATTCTCAAAGATATTTCCCAACCATTAGTGGTTATCTTTTTTCTATAAATTCGGTTATTTTGAATGTTGGAACAATTATTATATAAATTTCTTCTCTTAATGATTGATTTTTTTTAATGTTATGAATCAAAATTAAGCAAATTACTCGGCCATACAAGAATTAACACAACCATAAACAAGTACAATATTTTACCATAGAAGAACTAACTCTACAATACTCGTTTATACCAAAGTTAACTCTACCATAAACAAGTTTAACTCTACCAATCGAAAGACCATAGGTGATCTAACTCTATCACAGAATAAACAACTCTAATAAAGGCAGTGTTAACTCTACTAAGAAGGAGCTAACTTTGCTAAAGGCAGTGTTAACTCTACTACGAATGAACTAACTCAACCACAGAAGAATTAACTCTACTAAATAATTATGAATCTTCTACAAGAGTTAACTCTACTATTCAGAATGAATGCTTTCACGATATGTACGGGCATTGTGACCGAGTTGCTTACATTTTGAACAAGTTGAAAGTTTTCTTGGACGTTTATCAGGTTGTGAACACTCGAACCAGCTCTTTATCCGCGATTTCTTCGGCCTCCCTGGTTGTTGTCGCACATGTGATGGATTACACACCTTACGACTCACATCCAACGGAACGGGAATTGAAGCATCTCTAGGAAAGATACTACCAGAGTATGCATTGTACAGGAAGGTCGTGTGATAGTATGGATGGGTAAGTTTGATTATCGGCCTTCTCCAAGCCTCAGCAACGATAATGGCATGCACACAAGAAAATTTTTCTACGTCATACCGCTTGCAGGAACACGTCTTCTCAGTCAAATTGAGTAAATAGGAAGATTCAGATCACGTAACAACAGCCTGGTGTTCGTCTATATCTTGCATGTTCTACTGTCTAGCTTCATCGACCCTTGTCTGCCATTTAACAAATACAATGTTAACTCTACTACGAATGGACTAACTCTACTAAAGGCAGTGTTAACTCTACTACGAGGAGACTAACTCTACTAATGGCAGTGTTAACTCTACTACGAAGGGATAAACGGGAGTGATAACTCTACAACACGAGTGTTAACTCTACCTTTAGGAGCTTCTCAACAAATGTTGTTAGAATAATAGACGTGAGAGTGGCCTTCGTCTTCCTCTTCGCGAACCAAGGTGTTAACATCGCCCTAATTACATCTATAAGCTGCACAATGGGGAAAGTTCTAACCTCTGATATCGCATGGTTTATTGATTCGGCAATATTGGACGTAGTGAAATTGTATCTGTTTCTGGGAAAGTAAACTTGACTCCACATCCGCACGTCAGCTTTTATCAAGTACGCATGAAACTTTGGATCCAACACCTGAATCTGAGCAAGTATAGTGTTGAACTCATCGACCCTAAAAGCAGTTGCAGCTTTCTTGAACAACTTAAAGGCTCACCACCTCTAAATTTTGACAAAATGTTCTTACGTAGGTGGTAGGTGCAAATACCCCGAGAAGAAAATAGGTACACATTCTTTATGGCTTTAGCAATGAATTTATGTCTATCTGATATGATGGCAAGTTCTCTGTCATTAGGGATCACACGGTTGAGCTGTCTAAAAAATCATTCCCAAGATTCGTCATTCTCGGTATCAACCACACCGAAAGTCATAGGAAATATGTTGAAGTTACCGTCTTGCATGGTAGCAGTTAGTAGAGTACTTTTATACTTCCCTAGCAAAAATGTACCATCAACAACAACAACCTTCCACATGTAAGGAAAACCCCTAATACTTGTCGAAGGCGATGAATAGAAACTTAAACCTATCTTGCTCGTCTACTTCGAGTTTTATTAGGGTTCCAGGATTCGCTCTTCTAATAGCAAACAAGTACGACAAAAGTTCTTGGAAACTACTTTCGGAACTGCCTCTAATTAGAGCTCGTGCTTTGCCTAGAGTACAGTGTGATTTCCAGTACTTCATCTCCATAAATTGTAGTTATGACGATGTCAACTCTATTATGCCGGAAGATGAACTCCACATTAACTCTACCACATTAAAATTAACTCCACCATACCAAACCGAAGTCTAACAATACTACTTCCACATTAACTCTACTACGTATTTTTAACATTGGTATACCGACATTTAACTCTACTACAAGGAAGATTACCTCCACCATGGCGTAAAATTAAGTTTGTACCTTTAAACCGAATCACTTGCTCATTGAATCAACAACGTGTCGAGGAAGAACAGATGACCTAATTCCACCTCCGAGTTCCATGTATAACCTTCCTAATACTTTTGTAGACGCTTGTCGTGCACAACATGATATCTCTGTCACAGAACAATTATGTTCACCCCTATACTTCCAGACAAAGAAACAACCACCATCCTTGACAGGTGAAGCTCGCACTCTCCACTGACAGTTTGGTACCCAACATTTCACATCCAACACTGTCTTCGATGAAGCAACAACATCAAAGTCAAACCTCTGTAAGACAAAAAGAATCTTTAGCCTCGTCATGAGTTCTTTTTTTGATGAGTATCGTATCCCAACAACTTATGCGAAAGTTGACATTTATATGTCCAAATAGTCAGCATTGAAATCCAACCCCATTGCTTTCTCCGAGAGGTTTTTCTTCTCTTCTTCCTTCGATTTCTACGAACACTGATATAATCTTCATCATCCGAGATTGCGCCATCCATATCATCGCAACAGTAGAATCTAAATTCCACATATTTGTCCTCAGTATGTTCAGTTTCATGTTTCACATTTTCCAGTATACGCTCATTCTTTGGTCCACCTTTACTAAGCACCAGATCAACTCTACTACACGAACGAGCAACTCTACAACACCAAGGGTCAACTCTATTATACGAGGCATCATTGTTCTCCCACTTACAATGGAATTTCTCGTCACCGTTTTCTTTACCGTTACTACACTTACCTTTTTCAGGGAAACTCGATAAAACACGAGATCTAGTGGAAATTTCGACACATAGGCACATTGCTTCTTTACAAAAATTGTTGCACAAACACTTGCAATTGCCTATCGTTACTTACAATTACAGGGGGAGTATCTTGTGGTAGTGAATGAATGACTACATTTGGTATGTAGCTTAGTTTTACCTCATGATAATGTTCATCCAAACCAAAATCGGCATAAACCATCTCCAGAAATTCATCGAACCCTAAAATTTCGATAATGCCTATGATTTGACACCTGTAGGACTGGTCCACCGAAAAATCCATCGACTTTCATTAAAACTCCAAATCCCACTGACCAAAATGATCTGATCCATAGATCCAAACGTAAACAGAAAAAGCAAAGGAGCTTCGAAGTAGTAAAGGAGCTTGGAAGACGTAAAGAAGCTTCAAAAAAGCTACAATGGCGTCAATTATGGAGGAATCAGTTTGATGCGCGGCAGATGAGCTGATAACCGAGGGGTAAATTCGTAATTTAAGCTATACTACAGAAGTAGGCTAGGTTTTCAAAATTAACTCTACTATATTGCACTCTATTAATGTGGTAGATTTGATTAAAGCGCAAACATCAACTATACTACGCTAGAATTCTAACTTTACTAAGCACACTTTAACTCTACTACGCTGGAATTATAACTCTACTATACACGATTTTTCATTCATGTCAACTCTACTACCCACACTTTAACTCTACTATGCTGAAATTCTAACTCTACTACATTGCACTATGTTAGTGTGGTAAAGTTGATTAAAGCGCAAACATCAACTCTACTACGCTGGAAATCTAACTCTACTAAGCACACTTTAACTCTACTACGTTGGAATTCTAACTCTACTATACACGATTTTTCATTCATGTCAAATCTACTAAGCACACTTTAACTCTACTATACTGGAATTCAAACTCTGTTACGTTGCACTCTGTTATTGTGGTAGAGTTGATCGCTTACGTGACATATTTCATTAATTGCATTTTCGTAATTACCTTTTTTTTACACATTAAGAAAGGACAAAATGGTATATATAAAACTAAAAAAACTATTGTAGTAATTTACAAACATTTTCTCTACTTAAATAATTAACACTTACTTTCACTTTAATCTAGCAAATCATCCTATTAATTATGGAAAGTGTTACTTTAGCTGCAGAGTATATAACAAGAAAGTTTGTTTAATTGATTAGTTTGAAGATATAAGACCATCTCCAATAAAAATAATAATACTTTAATCTATCTAATTTAATAATTAAATTTTGTTTTAAAAAAAAAAAAGTTAACCACTCATAAGAAAAATTAACCACTCATAACCACTCGTAAGAGACTTCTCTTACCTCTCTCTTTTCATTTTTAATTTTTTTATTGATAAGAACCTCTCTTCAAAGATTTCATTGGAGGTGCTCTAAGTGATTCTGAAAATCTTGCAATTGTTAAACGCGTGTGGAATTGTTTAAATTGCAATCTTAGTGAGACAGATTTGGTTTCTAATGATACAAGTCAAAAAATTTATATGGTTTAAAAAATTAATAGAACCAGATATTCGATTTTCTAATAATATATATATAAATATATGGCATTTGCATCTAATCAAAACATCACACATGAATCTGGTAAAATGTATTGTCATTGTCCTAAATGTGAGTAAAAGATTTATTACTATGTCAAACGTTTGGAGTAATCTTTATAACAGGGTTCATGCCGGGTTATATGGTTTAGTATTCACATGGGGAGAATGATTGATGGTGGATTATGCGAGTGCTAGTGAACCTTATAGTCGTAGATTAGGTGTTGAATCAACTTTGAGAGAATAATGATGAGTCTATGACTAAATTTTTCTGAATCACCCCTTTGACGAGAGTGGAGACACAACCAAAACTGAAGTTGAGATCTCATGTTTTAACCAAGATTTCAATAAGGTAAAAGGAAAATGCTTATGTAGGTGGAACATCTTCCAGATATTATGAGTAAGGTTCTGTTTGGTTATTCCCAGAGGATAAAGAACATATGAACTGACAAACTAAAAACATTTTGTTATTTTGAGGTACAAAGTTACAGATGTTTTTACACGATCCTATTCTTCTTTCTATGTAACAATTCAACTTTTGAAACTGTAAGCAAATACTTTATTGTATAAAGTGGATGATAAATCCTCTTGCACTTTATGAATGTTGTTCTTTACAAAAAATCAGGAAAGTCTTCATGTTAAAACCGGACTTTTCTCATTCTTTACAAGCTCATTGCTCTCCCCGAGCTTACTCTTTCGTCAACCTGCAGAATTACAGCCATCAGGTTCAGTGATCATTATAGCAAAAAGCGTGTAGTAAAGAAACAGATAAGAGTTGTGTTGGTAAGAAACATAACTACTTGCTCTTATACAGAAGAGTATATCATTTAACATCAACCACCACGTAACAGTGGATCCAAGAACAAGACAACTATTATCACTGAGAATCACAGTACAAAAAATTTGACTCGAGGAGCACATAATAAAAAAATCTATCCAGTCATACCGTTACTTCTGTAACATCTTTCGACTTGTTTTCGCTGAGGTAGCGATCAAAAGCCCCGTCTCCCCGAAGTATTTTTGCTGTGCATCCACGGGAAGCTTCTGATCCTGTTGATTCCTCATCTACAATGACTGCGTCAATTCTTTCATCTCCTTTTTTATCATCTGGAATCTGCAAAAATAAATGCGACAGAACCCAGAAGCGTGAACGCAAGATTTGTATAGTGGCTTCACAATTTTTTCCGTAGGTGAGGTACCTCAAACATGGCTTCGGTAAGAATGATTTCAAGTAAGGCTCTTAGTCCTCTCGCACCTGTATTCTTTACCATTGCTTGTTTGGAAATTATCCCGAGTGCTTTCTCAGTAAAATGCAATTTTACCTAAATTTTGCAGCAGATCATGCAGGTTTAGGAACCAAAAGTTCAAGTTTAAACTTAAATCTGCATACTTATACATGCACGACTTGGCAAGTGTATATTTCAAGGGAGCTTACGTTGTTCATGCTAAATAGTTTCTTGTACTGTTTACCGAGTGCATTTTTGGGTTCTACAAGCACCTGCAGTGTAAAAACAAAAGCAATATTAGTACCCTCTAATAAGAGAAGGGAAAATGAAATCAAGGCCTCCAAGATGGCAACCACAATCTCAATTTGATCTCACTAGCTGCTAAAGCAGCAACATGAGCAATAACAACACAGATGCACTAAAAGCTACATGATAATATAAACTATGAAAAATATTAAATTACCCGAATAAGCTGGTCCTCTGTTAGAGCAGACAAACTAACTAATATGGGAAAGCGTCCTACAAATTCTGGAATAAGGCCATATGCTGTCAAATCGGCACTCTCAACCTGAAATGCAGCCAGCATTCCGATTTAAGATCTCTTTCCAGGATGAGAAGTATTTAGATAGGGAAACAGAGGTTAACTAAATTTTCAAAGTATTTACCGATTCTAGCAAAGATGAAGTTATTGCACCACTCGTCACTCCACTGGTAGCCATGTTGGCACGGACAGGCGCTCCAAAACCAATTGATGAGTCGTGTCGTCTGGCAAAACATTAAAGAGGCTGATCAAAGTCAAAACAGAGCCACTAGTGTATTGCAACAGCACCGAAGCATTACCTATCTACAATGGTCTTCTCAAGGTCAACAAATGCTCCTCCACAAATAAAGAGGATATCTTTTGTGTCTATCTGTACATCATAGGACATCCAACAATACAATAATATGAAGAAACAAGACCTTTAGATGTGTAATCAAACTAGAAAATTTTCGGTCAGCGATAAATTTCTGGCTCTAACCTGTACATGGTCACCCCGTGGATGTTTCCTAGCTCCTTTCCCTGGAACATTTACGATCTGGAAAAGGGAAGAAGAAGATCCAATGATCAAAACAGATGCAAAGCATGAATCCAGAACCATTCTCTACTCAGTAAAGAGCCTCAGAAGTAACACACATGTGTAAATGGACTAGTAAAATATACGTTCACATGCATTTAATGTCATATCAATGACCTTTCCTTCTAATGAGGATAACTTGAGCCTACACTATAACTCGCTATGCAAGGGCCTAATGTCTAGTGAACAATGATTCTAGTAGATGCATTAAAGGGTAAGAAAGCAATCCACTTACAGTGCCTTCCAGTAATTTTAAAAGTGCTTGTTGGACACCTTCCCCAGAAACATCCCGGCTAATGTTTAAACTCTCAGCCTGTAGAAGGGAAAGAAGCATAAGGTTCAATTATCTTGTTCTTATTGAGTTCAGGAGTTATCATGTCTTGCATACTGACCTTCTTCGTTATCTTATCAACTTCATCGATGTAGACTATTCCTTGCTGTGCTGCTTGCACGTTGAACTCAGCAACCTACAAGTCATAAGGGAATCTTCTATAATCTAACAAAATAGAAAGTCTGTTAGGAATGTTAGTTGCGACTTGATAATAAGTGGTACCGTTAGTAGCTTATGAAGGATTGATTCAACATCGTCACCAACATAGCCAGCCTGTAAAGATACCACACAAAAGGTGAGTCACGGAGCAACATAAGAAACCATAATTCCAGGAGCTATGCGTAACTAATATGTTTATTTTGGATCCCAAAATCCACTGAAAGATCTCCAGTCCTAGGATTGAATTGTTGAGAATCATGAACGTTATAATTTTATAATAATACCTGCGTGAGTGTAGTTGCATCAGCAATGACAAAAGGAACATTTACAAGCCGAGCCAAAGTCTTTGCGAGTAATGTCTTCCCTTTTTTTCAAGAATTAAATAAACAATCACGTCAGCATTAGTACGGAGAGTGTAAATTGGCAGTAATGAATAGAATACTACACAAATCTCATACCAGATCCAGTAGGCCCCATCAAGAGAACATTGCTCTTATCTAATTCTACATTATCGTCATCATCAATGGGTTGTGCTACTGACCTAGTATTCAAGGTCCACAATGTCAGCTCCAACACAAACCTTTATATCACTATAAGCCATAATTTGGATTTACGGTGATATGCGTCCGATCATGTAACTAAGGCACGAGAATAAACAATGGATGAACCAACCCTTTCTTCATAGAGGTATGATATATTCTCTTGTAATGGTTATACACAGCGACCGAGAGCACCTACAATCAAAAGTCAAGAGCACCATGTCAGAACATGATCAGGGATGAGTAGTAATTCAGATGTAAATTAAGAAGACAGAACCTTTTTGGCGCGGCTTTGACCAATGACAAACTTGTCCAGCCATTTGCAAATTTCCTTTGGAGTAGGAAAGTCTCTGCCCAAACTAGCTCCGCCCCATCGACTAACGTCGTCAGCTGCATCGGGTAACGGAGAAGTATCCATCTTGACGGCACCATCAGAGGCTGAAGCAATGTTGTTTGGAGGAGAGGCGTTTAGAGGAGGAGGTGGAGGTGGAGACCAGTCCTCAGGTGGCTCGGCGCCATAAGATCTGAGTGTATCCCACAATGAAGATCTGAGCTTATTTCTGTAATTGAATCCATTATTTGGGTCCTTTGACTGTTGTTTCCTGGTGGATTTGGAGGTAATATTGGTAGACGTTGGTGATTGGGCACGGCCGATCTCGATGAATGTCCCTTGAAGAGGAGAGACGCCATTAGGGTTGAATCCATAAGCGGTTTTGCAAGTCGGACAGAAATTGACAGATTGGAAATTGGTTTTGTCTCCGGCGGCGGAATCGGAATCATTGGGACGGTGAAGAAGATTAGAAGTAGGGAATTGACGGTTTGAGAAGAGAAGATCCATTTGTTTAGAACAACGAGGACAATTCGGCTCTGCTCTTAACTTCCGGCGTGTCACGGGAACCGAAAAATCATCGCCACCGCCTCCTCCGCCGCCTTGCTCCGATTTGAATCGTTCTTGAATACGACGGATAGGTAATCCCAATTCCAGAGGATAGAGATGCGTATGATTGGAAACAGGTGAAATCGAACGAGCATGTAAAGCTAAGGACTTTAGATTCCTCCATCTCCAAATTCCAGACATTTGATTGATTGAAAACAAATATAATATATATGTGTGTGTTATGTATGTGTATATATAAAATTCAAACAGACACAGGTGAAAAATCTGAAACAGGACATAGAAAAGAGAGACCCATCAAAATCGAGATCCGAATCAAAGAGATATGTCTGACTCTGCATCAGCTTCGATGGTGTTTGCGTGTCATATATATATACGTTATTGTATATCTGTAAATGCAATATCTGAAAAATTTAATGAAGGAGCGTTAGGTTAGATTAGATCGAGTGGGGAAACCTTAAATCCATCAATTTGGAGAAGAGAGACGATGAAAACGGAGAAGGTGAAGAAGAAACGATAGACTCGGAGAGAAAAAAGAAAGAAGCATACACTATTATCCATCTTCTCTCTCTCTCTTCACGTTTGGTGGAAGAGCACATGGGGACACGTGTAACACAATTGTTTGACTGAAACTTACCTTCACGCGCCGTCGCAATATGGCGGAGCAATTTGTGAATCAATTTGTCACCGCCGCGATCTCCAAGTCGACACATTTGAATCATTTAAAGCAAGTTCAGTCCTATCTCATCGTTTCTGGACTAAGTCATTCACCTTTCCTCTGTTTCAAGCTTCTTCGTTTCTGTACGCTTCGTCTCTGTAATCTCTCATATGCTCGGTTTATCTTTGATCGTTTCTCTTTCCCCAATACGCATCTCTACGTTGCTGTTTTAACAGCTTACTCTTCTTCTCTCCCACTTCATGCTTTCTCAGCCTTCTCCTTCTTTCGTCTCATGGTTAATCGCTCTTTTCCTCGTCCTAATCACTTCATCTACCCACTTGTTCTCAAATCCACACCACATATTTCCTCTGCTTTCTCCACTCCTTTGGTGCATGCCCACTTGTTTAAATCCGGGTTTCATCTCTATGTCGTTGTTCAAACTGCTCTTCTTCACTCTTACGCTTCCTCTGTTTCTCACATTCCTCTTGCAAGACAACTGTTCGACGAAATGTCTGAGAAAAACGTTGTTTCCTGGACTGCTATGCTTTCTGGGTATGCTAGGTCCGGTTATATCTCCAATGCCGTTGCTCTCTTTGATGAAATGCCAGAGCGTGATGTTCCTTCCTGGAATGCTATTCTTGCTGCTTGTACCCAGAATGGCTTTTTTGTCGAAGCGATTAAACTATTTAGAAGGATGATCAATGCGCCTCATATTCGTCCTAACGAGGTTACCTTAGCTTGTGTCCTCTCGGCTTGTGCTCAAACTGGCACGCTTCAGCTGGCTAAAGGGATTCATGCCTTTGCATACCGTCATGACCTTTCTTCTGGTCTGTTTGTTTCGAATTCTTTGGTCGACTTGTATGGAAAATGTGGCAACTTGAAGGAAGCAAGCTCTGTTTTTAAGTTGAATTCCAAGAAAGGTTTAACAGCTTGGAATTCCATGATTAATTGCTTTGCCCTTCACGGTAGAAGCGCAGAAGCCATATCAGTGTTTGAAGAAATGATGAAGTTGAACATTAAAGATACGAAGCCAGATCACATTACCTTTATAGGTCTTCTCAATGCATGTACCCATGGTGGTTTGGTATCAGAAGGCCGTACTTATTTTGATCTGATGACTAACAGATTCGGTATTGAGCCAAGGATTGAGCACTATGGCTGCCTAATAGATCTTCTAAGCAGGGCAGGTCGGTTCGATGAAGCTTTGGAAGTAATGTCCACGATGAAGATGAAAGCTGATGAGGCAATTTGGGGCTCATTGCTCAATGCTTGTAAGAAATATGGTCATTTAGATTTGGCTGAAGTTGCTGTAAAAAATCTGGTCTCTTTAAATCCTAGCAATGGAGGATACGTAGCTATGATGGCTAATTTATATGGAGAGATGGGTAATTGGGAAGAAGCACGCAGAGCTAGAAAGAAGATCAAGCACCAAAATGCTTATAAAACCCCAGGTTGTAGTTGGATTGAGATCGATAACGAGGTCCATCAGTTCTATTCTCTAGACAAATCGCATCCGCAGACCATAGAAATATATATGATACTTGACAGTCTGCTCTCTTTCTAACACTTTGGAAGGTCCTAGGCTTTTCATATGACTGAAAAAGCTACGCTCTGCTTTCTAGCAGCGAGTTCCTGCATCGATTTGCACTAGATATATATGGCTTCACGGAAGCTGTGCAAGCCGGAAATGTTTTCATTGATCTCTCCACAGATTATACATTGTTACTTATATAAACAAAATCGTTACGGTAATGTTATGTACTCTTTGAAGAAGAGAACTATTAGGCGATATCAGAGGAAACAGTATGCTGTTTCTACTTGATTGTTCCATATGAATCTTTCTGTGATTCCAGCCAAAAAATTATGTTGGCATTCTTTTTTCTCTGCATTTCTTTTGAATTTTACAGCTCTAAGGAGGATTTAACACATGGTGAGAAGGGTACGTCTCTCTATGCTAAGCACTGGTAGTCGTCAGATATGGACTTTAGGCTTCCTAGCACTTCCTCATGTTAGCTTTACTGGGAATGATCGATAAACAAGTAGGCAATATAAAGACGAGTTTATAAAATTTATTCGCATATGAAAAACAAGATTACACAGATTTTACAGACATCAACCACGGTCCTGGATTCAACCAGTTAAACAGAACCGAGATTTGCATACAGATTTTACATACATCAACCACATTCTCGGATTCAACCAGTTAAGCAGAATTGAGTTTGCCAGTTTGATCCTCTTCGAACGCAATGTCAACAACCCTTGGACCCTTTACTTTGTTTGAGGAAAGCTTGTTGATGGTAATGGTGAGCACACCGTTATCGAGCTTGGCCTTGATAGACTCCAAATCCACATTATCAGGCATTCTAAACTGTCTCCAGAATTTGCCATGAGATCTCTCCACTCTATGCCAATGATCTCCTTCTTTCTCTTCCTCTCGTTTCCTTTCGCCGCTTACTCGAACAACTCGATTCTCTTCCACTTCTATCTTCACCTCATCTCTCTTCATTCCAGGAACATCAAGCCTGATCACATGCGCTTCTGGTGTTTCTTTCCAGTCCACTCGCACAGGAGACAAAGCCACACTCTGATCCCTCTCAAGGCCTAATGGGATTTGTTCCAAGACTCTGAAAGGATCAGGAAACCGATCTCGCCAGACATCGGATAAAAGACTGGCCGGAGTATCAAAAACAGACGACCCTTCAGTTGTTTCTATCTTTGCGAGGAACAGAGTTATTAAGAAAAAACATAACAAAGCAACAGGGATTTGCTTCATCTTTGGGTAGTGACGACTTTACTTGTAGAAGGGGCAAACGATGAATGGTAATGGTTAATACTTGTAGTGATCACCTTCTTGTTTGTTCTCTTCTCTACAAGGGTCTAAGTGTATGTCTAGTGAATTTATAGATGCGTCTTACGAAGTGAAGCTTGCTTCCCGAATATTCTTGCGCTTTATTTACTTTCCTTGTTACTTAAAAGTCTTGGAAAGAGAAATTGAGAATGTTCTAGCTTTTAGAGCTACGGTTTTGTCCTCCACTTAAGTTGTTCTACATAAGCTTGGTTTAAAGAATTTTGAGCGTCTTCTGTAATGTTCGAGACAATTCATGTCATGTTAGATAGATTGGGCCCATAATTCTGATTTTCAAGAAAGCCCTGTTACAACGGACTGTCCTCTGAATGTACCATGCTCCATTTTAGGGCTGGTTTTGACCTCTTATTTTGCATTTTGGGTCCAATATAAACAATACTCGGATAAAACAAAACTGTTTTCTTTTCTACCAAAAAAAAGAAGCAAAATGACAAATAGTTGATGTAGTTATAGAGCGAGAAATTTACATTTTCAGAATCAATACAAGGCTTGAAGTACTTTTAATGCTTTGACTTGGACCAAATACACAAAACCACTATATGTTACTTCACCTGAAGACCCATGTATAATGTATTCATAGGTATTATGTAGATTGGCAACAATAGTATTTATATAATCGAAACCTAATTCATAAACACACAATCTCACTGAGCAGTGACCTCTATCTGCCTTCTGCAACTATCATATGATTTTCTGTTGAGGTGAGTGATTATGAACAATATTTGTATGCTTTGTCTGTTGCATTGTCTAATTCTTCACCCTCTTTATTATCAAAAACAACCCAAATCATGCTGATTTTGGTCTCCATTGGAAAGGAGAAAAGGCTTGCAGATGAGAAACGGGCGAAGTGCTGTTCCTGTTTTTGTTCATTGCAGGTGAGTGGATCTTTTAGGTTGATGGAGTCAGAGAAACCTCTTTTACCTCCATAGCTTGAGCATTTCTCTAACGCCACTATATGATCCATGGCAATGGCTTGCACAGATGGGTAATCCAAGCTCTTCATCCCGGCGAATCCTCTACGCTTTTCATATAGGATGAGAAGATCTTGAATCTGTTGAGAAGCTTTTCTCAACATTCCACAAGCTAAGTTTCTTGCAGGTCTTGAAAGATCAAAGAGCATGTTAATAAGCGTGGATATTCCATCGGTATATGTCATGTAGACTTGGAAACTCTCTTTCAAGATGTTGCCCGTAGCTGCTTGAACCAGGTTATCAATAGGCCAGGCATCGACTGGTGAACACTTCAACACCTGTGCAATGAACTCCTGGCACTTTGGTAAGATGTGGAACACAAAATCCATGGATTTCTCTTTATAACGGCTAAATTTTGTACCACCAGATATTACAGGTTCGAGCTTACCAGCTTGGTTGATGATCCATCCAACTCTTTCTTGGAGATAAGCTACATAGTTCTGTAGAAAAGTATAAGATGGAGGATTCGGACTCATCATGAACCAGCAACAACCTATTTGGAGATGACCAGACGTATGTGCAATATGCAATTGCTGCTCGATACTGCGACTGCTACCACGCAGTGAAAGAGTAACAGAGTTTTACCCGCAACTAAGCAATCTCTTGTCTTGGCTAGACGGCGTGAGATCTGTTCGAAAGAAAAGGAATCGATCCTGGAGTGTTAGAGACAAGGAAGAGTATTTCATGCATGGTTTTGTCATCAACAGGACAATCATCATGGCTAGTGGCTCGAACCATCATGCATGGTTTTATACAATAGCTCTGCCAATAGACGCATGATCCTTGGCTACGCCAAGAACTTGCCGAAACTTGGCAGATATTTCAACCCTCATTGATATCTATGGAGTATATTACACTATTGAATGTTGGAACTCTTATAACAACTGTTTCTGTAACGAAGTCTATTATATACATGAGTTTTTACAGTTAGACATACGGACCAAGAAAAGAAAAGTTGCCAAAATAAAAATCACAAGTAAGGATGCTGAGGAATCAGATATTTTCTTTCAACGTAAAGTAAGGAATTATCCTTGCAAATAGTTTTTAAACAGGGCTCAGGCCAAATGAAAGTCAAAGTCACTTTACAGAGATGCTATAAGAGCTTTATGACTAAAATAGAACATTGACAAACATACCTGCTTTCTTCTTGAGTATGCCATTGACATGAGATTTTCACCAAAGCTGATCAGTCACTATAAGAATTTTAGAAATTTGCGTACAATAATCCATTGTTAGAATCTTACGATTCATACCAGAGGTAAAAAGGAAGGTTAAAAGTCGCTCTTCACCTCCATAAGAAGTGAAGGAATCTTGACAACATCAGAATTCAGATCGATGTTTATAATATTTAAGGAGTGAGTCAGAATGCACCTACTAGACTCTAACTCTTGTTGTTTTCTAGATAGATATGAATTAACAAAATATTTCTCAAGAGTCAACTCCATAAAAGTTGTTTCTTTTCCTATTGTGGGGAAGAAGGGAACCTTATTCTACAAGAATCTGATTCTTTTGCATCTAACTCTTTTCCTATTTTTCAGTTTCCAATATACCTGAGAACATTCCTGCAGGCAGTGACCGGTTTTCTCCATTGACCAGAATTTTAAGCGTGTGATATACCTGCAAACACAGTCACTCTAGCTCATATCAGAATGAAAAGGTAATAAACAGATGAACCTTAAGCCGTAGTAGCTCAGGCAATAGGATTGTTTGGTCAACGAGAACCAACTCTTTAGTTCTATATCAAAAAGTAACTTTCATGTCTTCTAAAGGGAAGTACCCTCCTCACTGCAAGTAATGATCCATCAAAGCATAAGCTTGCGTGTACTACATTATGTAAGTACAAGAGAGACCAGACTGCCATGACCAAGTATACCACCAACTAGATTAATGATAGAGCACAAGCTAAGTAAACTCTATCTCTTTATTTCCACTCCCAAAAGGTTATAGAATGTCTTTGAGAAATTCACAATATGCACGATACAGAATCACATTTGATTTTGTACTTTTATATCTAAAACTCATAACAAACGACTAACGGCTTCTAACTAACTCGGAAGCAAGTCTCGTCTCTAACTCATTGTGCCACATCACTCTGCTGACTGCTCCTTAGACTTAGGCTCTGCGTTACTACGCTCTTCTTTCTCTGTAGCAGCATTTTGTTTGTTTCTTCTCACGTATACTTTCCATGGCATATCAATACCCCCGCGGAAAAGACGAAACTTGTCCCCAAGCTTAAAATCCAGAAACTGCTGATGAATCTCCGAAGCCAAGAGCCACGAATCTTCATGAGAGGGGAGATTCGTCCAAGCAACCAATACCTCCAACTCGCCTGCTGAGGTGTAACAGACATCCTTCATAGATTGAAGACAAAGTTGCAATTCATCAGATATAGTCAAGGAGCGAGGAAGCTCACTTACTATGTGATGAGTGCCTAACGCGGGTTTCAATAAGGAGACGTGAAACACTGGGTGTATGTGGGAGTCCTCTGGCAAACGCAGGCGGTATGCAACAACACCTATTTTTTCCAAAACCTCAAAAGGACCATAGAATCTCGCAGAAAGCTTCTGACAAATACGCTTACTCACTGATTGTTGTCGGTAAGGACGCAATTTAAGGAAAACATGATCGCCAACTTGAAACTCAAGATCACGGCGATGCTTATCAGCATTATTTTTCGTCATGGCTTGAGCATGACGCAAATGTTCTCTAATATCCGCTAAAAACCTGTCATGTTCAAGTAACATATGTTCAAATGCGAAGTTAGTAGTAAAACCATGCTCATATGGAAACAGACGAGGAGGATCACGGCCATATACAACTTTAAAAGGTGTCGCCTTCAAGGAAGTATGAAAGGAAGTGTTGAACCAGTACTCTACCCAGTGTAAAAACTGAGACCATGTGCGAGGGTGAGCTGAAGCAAAGCAGCGGAGATAGGTCTCAAAACATCTATTAACCACCTCTGTCTGACCATCAGACTCAGGGTGGTAAGCGGTGGATAACTTTAGTGTCGTGGATGACAGCCGATGACATTCACTCCAAAACACACTAAGAAAATCTTTATCTCGATCTGAAACCAACAATTCAGGAAATCCATGGAGCTTAACTATGTTCTTGATGAAAAGTTGTGCTACCACCGGAGCAGAGAAAGGGTGTCGAATAGTAAGGAAATGGGAAAACTTACTCAATCGATCGACCACGACCATGATGACGTTCACACCATGAGAGAGCGACAAACCTTCTATAAAATCGAGTGACAAATGGGACCATATCTGATCCGGAATAGGCAGCGGCTGCAAGAGGCAAGCAGGTTGCATTGTGTTGTACTTGTGAGTCTGACACACATTGCAGTGAGCCACAAATTTCTGGATATCGAGCTTCATGTTCCGCCAATGGAATTGGGATTGAATACGTTTCCATGTTTGAAACACACCAGAATGTCCTCCTTGGACGCTGCTATGGCACTCGGTCA
Source organism: Lepidium sativum (assembly GCA_023374145.1). Classification (NCBI taxonomy): domain Eukaryota; kingdom Viridiplantae; phylum Streptophyta; class Magnoliopsida; order Brassicales; family Brassicaceae; genus Lepidium; species Lepidium sativum. Next base: position 12,863 of record JAKUCM010003754.1, on the reverse strand, counting down.
ATATGAGAGGAATGGAATTGGATTCCTTAGGAATATAAAGACGCCCTTTAAAGAAGACCCTGTTATTGGTGAGGGTGTAATGCTTCATGGTTGGATCGTTGTCAATAATTCTCTGGCGCAGGGACTGAATTTTCCAGACTGTTCTCAATTTCTCGGTATAAATCTTGAGCCTGCAAGGAATTAGGTAATGTCAAAGCAAACAAAGTCACATTGTCCACCAGCATCTTACTCAAATGGCAACGAGAAAGGCCATCTGCAGCTTTGTTCTCCACGCCCGGCTTATATTCTATTTGGAAATCATACACCATCGATTTCATTAACCACTTTTGGTAATCCATCGTGACTTCTCTCTGTTCCATCTCTCTGTTCCAGCAAAAACTTAAGGCTTTTTTGGTCTGTTCGAACCAGAAACCTTCTGCCAAAGAGGTAATGTTTCCATTTCCTGACCGCTAAAATGATGGCCATCAACTCACGCTCATATATAGATTTATTATGTTCTCTTTCCGTCAGAACACAGCTAAAGAAAGCTATCGGATTCTGGTCCTGCATCAAAACCGCCCCCAACCCACTGCCTGAAGCATCAGCTTCCACGATGAACCGAACTATGAAGTCTGGCAATACTAACACTAGAGTTGATTGCATTGTCCTCTTAAGATCTTCAAAAGCTCGGGAAGCCTCTAATGACCAATGAAACTGATCCTTCTTCAACAGGGCAGTTAGTGGCTTAGCAATGGATCCATAGTGACGTACAAAACACCTGTAGTAACCTGTCAATCTGAGAAAACCTCTCAGCTGCTTCAGCTAAGGTTTTGGATGGATCAATAGACACTCCTTCTTTAGATATGATGTGACCGAGATAGTCAATTTGTTGTTGAAAGAATGAGCATTTCTTCTGGTTAGCAAAGAGCTTGTGTGTCTGAAACACCCGAAAAACAGCCTCCAAATGGTGAAATGCTCCTGCATTGAAGAACTGAACACCAATATGTCATCAAAGAAGATCAATACGAATTTTCGTAAAAAAGGTTTAAACAGAGCATTCATCAAACTCTGAAACGTGGCTGGGGCATTTGTGAGCCCAAACGGCATCACCAAGAATTCAAAGTGACCATCAGTTGTCCGAAATGCGGTTTTCGCAATATCTTCCTCCTTTATTCTTATCTGATGGTAACCTGCTCGTAGATCAAGTTTGGAGAAAACGCAAGCACCGGCTAACTCATCAAGCAACACATCAATAATAGGAATAGGGAACTTATCAGGAATCGTCACTCTGTTGAGAGCCCTATAATCAACGCAGAATCTCCAGCTAGCATCCTTCTTTCTCACTAAAAGAACTGGATTGGAGAAGAGACTGCGGCTTTCCCGTATTATTCCTGAAGACAACATCTGAGTAACCATAGCCTCCATGACTGCCTTTTGCGCGTGAGGGTACCTATAAGGGCAAACACTAACCGGCTTCGTGTTAGGCAGAAGTGTGATAGCATGTTCATATCCTCTCACTGGTGGCAGGCCCTCAGGTTCCGAAAAAATGTCTTCAAAACGTTGTATCACACGTTGGTACTGGCTAGTGGACTGATGGAGCTGGAGAACGGAATAGACATCCATTAGTTCCCGAAGAAGGCAGGTTTGAGCAAGGAGGCTCAAGAGTAGCTTTTCTTCTTCCTCCCTTTCATAACACTCCTTCCCCGTCTTTGCAGTTCCAAGTGTGGAACTACACTCGACACCATGGTCACTAGCTGTGGTTCTGTCTCAGCTCTTGTGAACAAATGAGCCTGTAACACGCTGGCTGGAGTGATCAGAGCATTTAGGTTCGGTTCCCCCACTAGTGTAACTCGTTGACTGATGTGTCTGCATTTTACCACATTTTAGGACCATTATTTAGCATGTTTTGCATTCATACTTGCATTGTTATCAATGTTTTAGGTTCTTTTTAGCATAATTTGCATTATTAGTGTCGGGCATTGCATACATTGCATAAAAGGGACTTTTAGGTACTTTTTGGAGCTTATCACGGAGTATTTCGGAGTACAAGAAGACCAATGAGGAATCGACTGGCCTAAGGTTGAAGTTCAAGATACAAACTAGAAGATTTTTCACTCGAGTCTCCGACACTCGAGCATGACACTCGACCATCACTTGGTCGAGTGCCTTTACGGGCCAGAACTAAGACTTTGGACGAAGATTGAATCTTTGGGCTTCTCTGCAAAAAAGGCCCATCAAAAGCCCCTTTGTGCAAGCCCAATTATCTTTTAGTTCTTTTTCTATTTTTTCTTTCTTAGGGAAATTTCCTTTTAACTTTTAAAAGGAAATTCCCATTTTTCTTTCAAGGGAATTTTTCCCTTTTTCTCTTTAAGTATTTTTCCTTTTTCTTTAAGATCTTTTGGTCTATAAATTGTACTAGAATTTCAAGTTTCAATATACAATCTTTTCTAGCAATTTTCGAGTCTCTTAATTTACTAAGGCATTTACGATTTTTCATACTTAAGTTTTATGCAATTAGATTTCGATTTTAAGTCTATGTTTTATTTCATGAATTCTGAGTAAGTTAGTCTAGGGTTCTTGAGGAAGGAGTGAGATTAGGGGAAAACTTAGGGATTTCTAGATTTTTTTATGTTTAGTTAAGGTCTTAGATCTCTTTAGTTTAAGTGTTCTTAATGCTTGTTTCTTTCTGATCAATTGAAATTCGATCTCTTGGTGAATCCCCCCCGAGAGGCGTTTGGGGAATCACTTTGATTACTTTGTGATTCCTTGCTTAGAGGTCATCTAAATAGGTTGATAGATAAGTCTAGAACCCCTAGGAATACCCTAATCATTGATCCTAATCCTCGAGAACCCGTTTTTCCTCTATTGAATTTTCGTGATTTTAATACTCTGCTTTAGGTTGAGATTTCATGTTGCACTTTATTATTAGTTTCACTATTGCTTTACTTTTAATGCTCTGTTTTTACATTCTAATACTTTTTTTCATTTTTAGCATTTTGTTTTAAGATTTCGTTGTCACCTAGGATAGATAACCACTCGCTAAAACCGAATTTGGCTTAGATTAGAATAAGTAGATTATATCTTGATTGCTAGTTACTCTCCCATTGGATTGACACCATACTGTACTGCAATTGATTAAATAGACAGTTTGATATTTGAGAAAACACCGCAAAAACCTGTCTATCAAATTGGCGCCGTTGCCAACTGGGAATAGTTAGCTACAATTAGGAAAATCAATTTTCTGAGACTAAGTTTTATTATACTATTATTCTAAAAACGTTTCTGGTTTTTTCTTTGCTTTCAGGTACACTCGATCAACAAGCTCGACCAACACAACTCGAGCTCGTTGATTTTTCTCCTGTATCCAGAGAGCTCTAGCAGAACCAAGAAACACTCGATCACCACCTGCTCGAGTGTCATTCCAGACGAAACAAATCACTTGCATGAATACCAGATCCCATGGTAGTGAAGACCTCATTCCATACTCTGACAGAATAGACCGTTTGCCTCGTGAATACTTGCGAGAACAACAGAACAGATTGAACGAAGAATACACGGATCAGGTGAACATGGAAGAACAAGTACAAGCTACTGAACTAGGAACTCGTCCTAGGAGAGTTAGACAAATTGGTGCCGGTGATGCTCCCAGTATCCACACTCAACGCCATGGAATTGTCCCACCAGCCATCGCCAACAACAACTTTGAGATTAAGAGTGGAATGATCTCCATAGTTTAGAACACTAAATTTCATGGTTTACCTTCTGAGGACCCACTAGATCATCTTGATGAATTTGAAAGACTAACTAGTCTGACAAAAATAAACAGGGTTAGTGAGGATGCTCTGAAATTGCGATTGTTTCCTTTCTCTCTTGGAGACAAAGCACATCTATGGGAAAAACACTTGCCACAAGGATCTATCACATCATGGGACGCCTGCAAAGAAGCATTTCTAGGCAAATTCTTTTCCAATTCCAGAACTGCGAAACTTCGCAATTCCATCTCTGGTTTTAAGCAAAACCATTCAGAAACATTCTCTGAGGCTTGGGAACGATTCAAGATGTACCAATCGCAATATCCTCATCACGGTTTCACTACTGAGTCCCTTCTCAGTACTCTCTACAGAGGCGTGATCCCCAAGATACGCATGTTGCTAGACACAGCCAGCAATGGGAATTTTCTAAATAAAGATGTCGATGATGGATGAGAATTAGTGGAGAATTTAGTTCAAGCAGACGGCCAATACAGTGAAGACTATGATCGAACTCCTAGAGGCGTAACAGATTCAGATTTTGTTAGTAGAAAGGAGCTCAAAGCCATACAAGACAAACTAGACAAGCTACTTTCAGCTCACCATAAGCAAGTACACCATGTCAGTGAAACAGAACGGGTTGAAGAAGACGATGACGAGGTTGAAGAGGTCAATTTCGTACATAACCAAAGCAACAATTTCAGACAATTCGACAGCTATAAACCCAACCCCAACCTATCCTACAGAAACACAAATGTGGCGAATCCAAACGACCAGGTGTACCCACCCAAACCACATCCGTAACCGCAACCAAAACCATTCATTCCCAAACAACAGTACCAGCAAACACACCACCAACCACCTACTGGATACAACACCCAACCACCACAACAAACACCTGAAGTGATGGATATCTTGCATCAGATACTAAAGGGGCAGACGGCCAGCGCTTCCGAATTAACACGGAAATTTGCTGAAGTACATGCTAAGATCGATGCTTCACATAATGAACTCAACTGCAAATTTGAGACTCTCAATGCTCGTCTCAAATATGTGGAGAATCAACAAGGATCTTCATCAACAAACAAACAAACCGGACAGCTACCTGGAAAAGCTGTTCAAAACCCTAAGGAATACCACGCCAACGCCATTACACTCCGTAGTGGCCGTGAATTGCTAATTCGTGCTGAACCGACAGAGAACACTGAGGACAGTGTCCTTCCAGAAGGGGAGGATGATTTGGTCGAAGAACAGACAGAAATCAGCACGAAAAAGCCGGAATCCTTGACACTCGACCAGCACGCTCGAGCACCATCTGCTCGAGTGTCCGAAGATCAGCCTAAACACACAACCGACATACAAAAAGACCCAAAGACATTTGCTCCACCTCCTTTCAAACCGCAGCTTCCTTTTCCACAGAGATTCAAAAAGGATGTTGCAGACAAGTACAAAGCTCTCTTTGAAAAGCAGATGAGGGACGTTGAAGTGAAAATACCAATTCTAGACGCATTTATGCTAATGCCCCCTTATCAAAAGTTTTTGAAAGATGCAGTCAAGGACAGAACACAAGAAGTCGAAGGGATGGTTGTGTTAACTCATGAGGTCAGCGCTATTATACAAAGAAAGGTTGTGCCTAAGAAGCTCGATGATCCAGGAACATTCACGATTCCATGTTCGCTTGGACCTCTCACATTCGGGAGTTGCTTGTGTGATTTAGGGGCATCGATCAGCCTAATGCCTCTAACAGTCGCCAAACGATTAGGGTTCGATAAATACAAGTCTTGTAAGATATCCTTGGTACTAGCTGACAGATCCGTTAGGATTCCACATGGAATTCTAGAAGACTTACCAGTTCGGGTTGGAGGAGTAGAAATCCCCACGGATTTCGTTGTTCTAGATATGGGAGAAGAACCAAAGGACCCTTTGCTGTTTGGAAGGCCCTTCTTAGCCACTGCAGGAGCCGTGATCAATGTGCCAAAAGGAGAAATCGAACTCAACCTTGGGAAAGATTTCAAGATGACTTTCAGCATCAGTGACATAATGAGAAAACCGACCATTGAGGGTCAACTGTTCGTGGTGCAAGAAATAGATGATCTTTCAAAGGACCTGTTTGGAGAATTGATGGAGAAAGACCACCTTGGTACTGCGTTGATAAAAGACGGTTGTGATGGATACATATACGAAGAAACTGAGGTCTACAAAGGCTTGTTGGACTCTTGCAAATCAATGAAAAGTGAAAAACAGTTTGAAGCCTTACACTCGACCTCAACACTCGAGCAAACAAAGCTCGAGCATTCCGATTTGGCCTCTGGAAATCAACAGTCGACCTCAACACTCGACCACACTAAGGTCGAGTATCAACTCGATGATGACTGGTCGGAGCTCAAATCACCGAAAGTGGAACTCAAACCACTCCCCTCCGGGCTCAGATACGCATTTCTTGGATCTAACTCTACTTATCCAGTAATAGTAAATAATGCATTGAGTGATGATGAGTTAAACATGTTGCTTTCTGAATTAAGACGGTTTAGAAAAGCCTTAGGATAATGTCTGACATTAGAGGGATCTCTCCCGATCTTTCTCATGTCAAAGTGACATTACATGGGCCTTGAAGTTAGCAAAAAGAGATCACATGTGTAGAAGTCCTAGATTAGCACGGATAGCTCAAACGACCACGCTAGACCTCATAACTCAACCAAAGTAGTTCTTGACGGTTCACCGATAATCATAACTTCTAACTTAAGAGAACATTGACCTTCTTGTAACATATGACACCAATCTAAGTTTCTTAGCACACTTTCTCAAGTCGAAGCGACATTAGATAGCCTTGAACTTAACAAAAAGAGATCTCAAGTCTAGAAGTACTATATGAATACGGACAGCTAAAAGGATCAAGCTACACACCATAACTCGACCAAAGTAGTTCGTTACGGTTCTCTGATAATCATAACTTTTAGCTTTTGAGAACAATCACCTAGTTCAAATATATGAGAGCAACAAAAGTTGCTTAGCACACTTTGTCATGTCAATGCGACATTACCTTGCCTTGAACTTCAAAAAAGATATCACATGTGTAGAAGTCCTAGATAAGAACGAATAGCTCAGACGACAAAGCTAGACCTCATAACTCGACCGAAGTAGTTCGTGACGGTTCAATGATAATCATAACTTCTAGCGTAAGAGAACAATCACCAATTTGCAACATATTAGAGCAACCTAAGTTGCTTAGCACACTTTCTCATGTCAAAGCGACATTACATGGGCCTTAAAGTTAGCAAAAAGAGATCACATGTGTAGAACTCCAAGATTAGCATGGATAGCTCAAACGACCACGCCAGACCTCATAACTCAACCAAAATAGTTCTTGACGGTTCACCGATAATCATAACTTATAACTTAAGAGAACAATGACCTTCTTGTAACATATGAGACCAATCTAAGTTTCTTATCACACTTTCTCAAGTCGAAGTGACATTAGATAGCCTTGAACTTATCAAAAAGAGATCTCATGCCTAGAAGTACTATATGAATACGGGCTGCTGAAAGGATAAAGCTACACATCATAACTCGACCAAAGTAGTTCGTTACGTTTCACTGATAATCAAAACTTCTAGCGTCAGAGAACAATCACCAAGTTGCAACATATGAGAGCAACCTAAGTTGCTTATCATACTTGCTCATGTTAAAGCATTATAACATGGGCCTTGAATTTAGCAAAAAGAGATCAAATGTGTAGAAGTCCTAGATAAGCACGAATAGCTCAAACGACCACGCTAGACCTCATAACTGAACCAAAGTAGTTCATGAAACGATAGCCATAACTTCTAACTTAAGAGAACAATCACATAGTTGCAACATAATAGAGCAACCTAAGTTGCTTAGCACACTTTCTCATGTCAAAGTGACATTACATGGGCCTTGAAGTTAGCAAAAAGAGATCACATGTGTAGAAGTCCTAGATTAGCACGGATAGCTCAAACGACCACGCTAGACCTCATAACTCAACCAAAGTAGTTCTTGACGGTTCACCGATAATCATAACTTCTAACTTAAGAGAACATTGACCTTCTTGTAACATATGACACCAATCTAAGTTTCTTAGCACACTTTCTCAAGTCGAAGCGACATTAGATAGCCTTGAACTTAACAAAAAGAGATCTCAAGTCTAGAAGTACTATATGAATACGGACAGCTAAAAGGATCAAGCTACACACCATAACTCGACCAAAGTAGTTCGTTACGGTTCTCTGATAATCATAACTTTTAGCTTTTGAGAACAATCACCTAGTTCCAATATATGAGAGCAACAAAAGTTGCTTAGCACACTTTGTCATGTCAATGCGACATTACCTTGCCTTGAACTTCAAAAAAGATATCACATGTGAGAAGTCCTAGATAAGAACGAATAGCTCAGACGACCAAGCTAGACCTCATAACTCGACCAAACTAGTTCGTGACGGTTCACTGATAATCATAACTTCTAGCGTAAGAGAACAATCACCAATTTGCAACATATGAGAGCAACCTAAGTTGCTTAGCACACTTTCTCATGTCAAAGCGACATTACATGGGCCTTAAAGTTAGCAAAAAGAGATCACATGTGTAAAACTCCAAGATTAGCATGGATAGCTCAAACGACCACGCCAGACCTCATAACTCAACCAAAATAGTTCTTGACGGTTCACCGATAATCATAACTTATAACTTAAGAGAACAATGACCTTCTTGTAACATATGAGACCAATCTAAGTTTCTTAGCACACTTTCTCAAGTCGAAGTGACATTAGATAGCCTTGAACTTAGCAAAAAGAGATCTCATGTCTAGAAGTACTATATGAATATGGGATGCTGAAAGGATAAAGCTACACATCATAACTCGACAAAAGTAGTTCGTTACAGTTCACTGATAATCAAAACTTCTAGCGTCAGAGAACAATCACCAAGTTGCAACATATGAGAGCAACCTAAGTTGCTTAGCACACTTGCTCATGTTAAAGCATTATAACATGGGCCTTGAATTTAGCAAAAAGAGATCAAATGTGTAGAAGTCCTAGATAAGCACGAATAGCTCAAACGACCATGCTAGACCGCATAACTGAACCAAAGTAGTTCATGAAACGATAGCCATAACTTCTAACTTAAGAGAACAATCACATAGTTGCAACATAATAGAGCAACCTAAGTTGCTTAGCACACTTTCTCATGTCAAAGCGACCTAACATGGGCCTTGAATTTAGCAAAAAGAGATCAAATGTGTAGAAGTCCTAGATAAGCACGAATAGCTCAAACGACCACGCTAGACCTCATAACTGAACCAAAGTAGTTCATGAAACGATAGCCATAACTTCTAACTTAAGAGAACAATCACATAGTTGCAACATAATAGAGCAACCTAAGTTGCTTAGCACACTTTCTCATGTCAAAGTGACATTACATGGGCCTTGAAGTTAGCAAAAAGAGATCACATGTGTAGAAGTCCTAGATTAGCACGGATAGCTCAAACGACCACGCTAGACCTCATAACTCAACCAAAGTAGTTCTTGACGGTTCACCGATAATCATAACTTCTAACTTAAGAGAACATTGACCTTCTTGTAACATATGACACCAATCTAAGTTTCTTAGCACACTTTCTCAAGTCGAAGCGACATTAGATAGCCTTGAACTTAACAAAAAGAGATCTCAAGTCTAGAAGTACTATATGAATACGGACAGCTAAAAGGATCAAGCTACACACCATAACTCGACCAAAGTAGTTCGTTACGGTTCTCTGATAATCATAACTTTTAGCTTTTGAGAACAATCACCTAGTTCAAATATATGAGAGCAACAAAAGTTGCTTAGCACACTTTGTCATGTCAATGCGACATTACCTTGCCTTGAACTTCAAAAAAGATATCACATGTGTAGAAGCCCTAGATAAGAACGAATAGCTCAGACGACAAAGCTAGACCTCATAACTCGACCGAAGTAGTTCGTGACGGTTCAATGATAATCATAACTTCTAGCGTAAGAGAACAATCACCAATTTGCAACATATTAGAGCAACCTAAGTTGCTTAGCACACTTTCTCATGTCAAAGCGACATTACATGGGCCTTAAAGTTAGCAAAAAGAGATCACATGTGTAGAACTCCAAGATTAGCATGGATAGCTCAAACGACCACGCCAGACCTCATAACTCAACCAAAATAGTTCTTGACGGTTCACCGATAATCATAACTTATAACTTAAGAGAACAATGACCTTCTTGTAACATATGAGACCAATCTAAGTTTCTTATCACACTTTCTCAAGTCGAAGTGACATTAGATAGCCTTGAACTTATCAAAAAGAGATCTCATGCCTAGAAGTACTATATGAATACGGGCTGCTGAAAGGATAAAGCTACACATCATAACTCGACCAAAGTAGTTCGTTACGTTTCACTGATAATCAAAACTTCTAGCGTCAGAGAACAATCACCAAGTTGCAACATATGAGAGCAACCTAAGTTGCTTATCATACTTGCTCATGTTAAAGAATTATAACATGGGCCTTGAATTTAGCAAAAAGAGATCAAATGTGTAGAAGTCCTAGATAAGCACGAATAGCTCAAACGACCATGCTAGACCTCATAACTGAACCAATGTAGTTCATGAAACGATAGCCATAACTTCTAACTTAAGAGAACAATCACATAGTTGCAACATAATAGAGCAACCTAAGTTGATTAGCACATTTTCTCATGTCAAAGTGACATTACATGGGCCTTGAAGTTAGCAAAAAGAGATCACATGTGTAGAAGTCCTAGATTAGCACGGATAGCTCAAACGACCACGCTAGACCTCATAACTCAACCAAAGTAGTTCTTGACGGTTCACCGATAATCATAACTTCTAACTTAAGAGAACATTGACCTTCTTGTAACATATGACACCAATCTAAGTTTCTTAGCACACTTTCTCAAGTCGAAGCGACATTAGATAGCCTTGAACTTAACAAAAAGAGATCTCAAGTCTAGAAGTACTATATGAATACGGACAGCTAAAAGGATCAAGCTACACACCATAACTCGACCAAAGTAGTTCGTTACGGTTCTCTGATAATCATAACTTTTAGCTTTTGAGAACAATCACTTAGTTCCAATATATGAGAGCAACAAAAGTTGCTTAGCACACTTTGTCATGTCAATGCGACATTACCTTGCCTTGAACTTCAAAAAAGATATCACATGTGAGAAGTCCTAGATAAGAACGAATAGCTCAGACGACCAAGCTAGACCTCATAACTCGACCAAACTAGTTCGTGACGGTTCACTGATAATCATAACTTCTAGCGTAAGAGAACAATCACCAATTTGCAACATATGAGAGCAACCTAAGTTGCTTAGCACACTTTCTCATGTCAAAGCGACATTACATGGGCCTTAAAGTTAGCAAAAAGAGATCACATGTGTAGAACTCCAAGATTAGCATGGATAGCTCAAACGACCACGCCAGACCTCATAACTCAACCAAAATAGTTCTTGACGGTTCACCGATAATCATAACTTATAACTTAAGAGAACAATGACCTTCTTGTAACATATGAGACCAATCTAAGTTTCTTAGCACACTTTCTCAAGTCGAAGTGACATTAGATAGCCTTGAACTTAGCAAAAAGAGATCTCATGTCTAGAAGTACTATATGAATACGGGATGCTGAAAGGATAAAGCTACACATCATAACTCGACAAAAGTAGTTCGTTACGGTTCACTGATAATCAAAACTTCTAGCGTCAGAGAACAATCACCAAGTTGCAACATATGAGAGCAACCTAAGTTGCTTAGCACACTTGCTCATGTTAAAGCATTATAACATGGGCCTTGAATTTAGCAAAAAGAGATCAAATGTGTAGAAGTCCTAGATAAGCACGAATAGCTCAAACGACCATGCTAGACCGCATAACTGAACCAAAGTAGTTCATGAAACGATAGCCATAACTTCTAACTTAAGAGAACAATCACATAGTTGCAACATAATAGAGCAACCTAAGTTGCTTAGCACACTTTCTCATGTCAAAGCGACCTAACATGGGCCTTGAATTTAGCAAAAAGAGATCAAATGTGTAGAAGTCCTAGATAAGCACGAATAGTTCAAACGACCACGCTAGACCTCATAACTGAACCAAAGTAGTTCATGAAACGATAGCCATAACTTCTAACTTATGAGAACAATCACATAGTTGCAACATAATAGAGCAACCTAAGTTGCTTAGCACACTTTCTCATGTCAAAGTGACATTACATGGGCCTTGAAGTTAGCAAAAAGAGATCACATGTGTAGAAGTCCTAGATTAGCACGGATAGCTCAAACGACCACGCTAGACCTCATAACTCAACCAAAGTAGTTCTTGACGGTTCACCGATAATCATAACTTCTAACTTAAGAGAACATTGACCTTCTTGTAACATATGACACCAATCTAAGTTTCTTAGCACACTTTCTCAAGTCGAAGCGACATTAGATAGCCTTGAACTTAACAAAAAGAGATCTCAAGTCTAGAAGTACTATATGAATACGGACAGCTAAAAGGATCAAGCTACACACCATAACTCGACCAAAGTAGTTCGTTACGGTTCTCTGATAATCATAACTTTTAGCTTTTGAGAACAATCACCTAGTTCCAATATATGAGAGCAACAAAAGTTGCTTAGCACACTTTGTCATGTCAATGCGACATTACCTTGCCTTGAACTTCAAAAAAGATATCACATGTGTAGAAGTCCTAGATAAGAACGAATAGCTCAGACGACAAAGCTAGACCTCATAACTCGACCAAAGTAGTTCGTGACGGTTCAATGATAATCATAACTTCTAGCGTAAGAGAACAATCACCAATTTGCAACATATTAGAGCAACCTAAGTTGCTTAGCACACTTTCTCATGTCAAAGCGACATTACATGGGCCTTAAAGTTAGCAAAAAGAGATCACATGTGTAGAACTCCAAGATTAGCATGGATAGCTCAAACGACCACGCCAGACCTCATAACTCAACCAAAATAGTTCTTGACGGTTCACCGATAATCATAACTTATAACTTAAGAGAACAATGACCTTCTTGTAACATATGAGACCAATCTAAGTTTCTTATCACACTTTCTCAAGTCGAAG
>JAKUCM010003753.1:0-31758 GCA_023374145.1 Lepidium sativum | reverse complement strand
TTAGAAAAATAATTTTATTTTACAATTATGCGCACTTGCATATCCTGGAATCGATTTCTCCCGCTTGCATTTGCAAAACTTGGCTAATGAACCGGTCATTTGTGGCTCAAAGTTGAAAAGAAAGAATATATATAATTTAAATATTAGTATAATGAGTTTTGTTAGAAAGATAATTTTATTTACAATTTATTAAAAACTAAAATTAAAAATAATAATATTGAAATAATTCAATCCACTAATGAATGGACATGTATTAAAATTGAAAGGTTATTCGGGTTTCTCATACGAGAATCGATTATCACATTCTCTAAATAAAACTTTTTTTTTTATTATTATTTTGATGAAGAGAAACGGGCGTGAGAAGCCCCGCGGCTGGTCTAAACATATAAAGATTCATATAGTCATGCTAATTTCATAAAAAAAGTTTGATAAAGAAAACGTTATTAAAATATAAACTCTAACGCATACCTTTCAAAAACCTTAAAGATGGATTTTCTTCTTACATTCAAGGTCTTGAACCATCTGACGAGTAACATTCACAACAATGGTGCAATTCATCTTAACCGTTACATGTTTCTTCACAATCCCAATAATCTTCACTTTACCACTTACCTTAGTATAACTCCACATATTCAAAAGACCCGACCCGATCACTTCTTGACCCAAACCCGGATCCGATAACAACTTGTTAGTCATTATCTCAACAGTCATGTTCATTCTTGAAGTTCGTTGTGCTCTTGCTTTCCCTGGAGGTCCATGAGCTTCACCAATCACAGTTCCTTTGTAATATATATCTGTGGTTGTGTTTGAATACTTAAACGACGCCGAATTTGGATTCTTCACTGACATGTCTGCGACTAATGAGATGTTTGTTCCAATAGTTGAGTTAGACTTGTTGTGGTTACAGCTAAACCGTTGATTGTTACACCGTTCATTTTGATGATCGGGTCTTTGACTTTGAACACCGTGAAGATTAAAGTCAACAGGATTGTGAGAAGTATAAGAGATGTTGCAATGATGCAGATTGAATATTTGATTCGGTTTTTGTGTTGATGGAGACTGTTTTTGTTGGAGGTTGATTCATCGCTTATTGGAAGTATAGATGCAGGAGCTAATGGACGAACATGATCTGAATCTGCCATGGTGGTTTTTTTGGGTATGAATTCAGGATTTATGATTTATAGTATAAACCAAAGTTTTGGAGATGGAGAATGTTGATTTTTATATGTATGTGTGTTTAATGAGAAGTATAAAAGAAGTAAAAGTGAAATTAATGTGATTGTTCTAACTACCAACAAAATTGAAGTCAATTATTGCAGTCGAAAATGGAGATGTATTAAACTAAGTCGGATTTGATTTAAAAGTAATGCGTGGAAGGTAGAGACTTCTTATTGACGAAGATGCCTATTGAACCTATAAACATTCACCAACTAGTTTATCAGTTTGACTTTTGTGTTATTGTCTGATAATTTGTTCATGTAAGAAAAAAAATAAAAGGAGAAATATGAAATGATTTTCCACTATGGAGAAAATTAGAGAAAATATTGTAAGTACAGTTTTAGTTTAGTAATTCACATTTCAAATATGGTTAATTTCCATCATCTTAGTTCACTCTAAGAAATTTTATTAAAAGTTAGATTAAGTAAATTAAACTGCATTTTAGTTTGATCCTAGCTAATATTCTTTACTAATTACAATTAGATGGAGACAACGTACAAATCAAAAGTTTCTGACTATTTTTCTTCTTAAGTAATGGCTCGACCAAATTCGATTCATATTTCAAATAGTTTTAAACTTTTTAAACACGTACTATATGACAATGCAATTTTTTGTAATTAAATTTAGATAGAAAAAATTGATATATGGACATATAAGTATTTTTCCGTTTATTAAACGTGTGCTTTTGATTTTAAAAAAGTATATATATATATATATATATATTTATATATATATCAACTCCATTAATCATGCAATTGTGGATCCTTACCCAAAAAAAAAATGCAATTGTGGAATATAAAGTTGGGTAGTCATTTTCTTATAATTAAACAAGATATTGCGGTCCTTAGACTCGAGCTAAGTTAGTCAACAACACTCGAATTCCTGACATTTGGAATCCGATAATCTTGCACTTTTGTAGTTTCTCTTTACTTTGAAAATGTCTAGAGAGTTCGAGTGACTGCGACCATACTATGTGGCTCCAAGCTCCATAGAATCATACATAGCCAATCACATATCTTTATCATTCCCATTACATAATCAAAAATACAGTATTGAAATATCTCCGATCCTATATAATTATGGATCGTACATTATTGAAAAATCATATTATAACCAAAAGAAAAATATATAAAGTTGAAATTAAAAGAAGTCGCGAAGGGAAGGGAGCTTGACCTCACCCGTAGTAGAGACAGGAATAGTAATGTCACCAACCACAGGAATATCGATGGTAAGTCCAATGTCTAGTTGATAATCAATGTCCCAATCCGTAGCTATGTCTTTCATCAGACTAACTGCTATGCTATAAGCCACCTTAATTGGTACGTCCAAAACGGTCGTGCCGTTCCCAACCAACGAACCCGGGTCAGGTATTGTACCGGAGGCTATTGTCCTACAGAGCCACAAACATTATTAATCAGCACATCACAATGTATAATAAGATAAACTATTTTTTTGTTAATATTGATTCACAACTGGCCGGTCCAATAGCCAAATTTTTATATAATGTAGACGGCGCAACTTAATCCCTAATTGTGTAAATGCGTCTGTCTTTAGTGGACTTACCATTTGCAACTACGCTAAATGTCATCTGCAACTAGGCTAAAGATCATCTACTTTGACTATATATATGTAAAAAATTATACATATCTTTTTTGTCCTTAATTACTAATCATACAGTAGAATGGACGTATTTTCATTATTTAATGTGTTGAGAAATAGATAGATCCGATAGTACCTAACGAAACGAAGTGTACCCATTTTTGGTTTACATTTTTCAACATTTCGTTAAAAAATTGTTGGATAAATATTTAAATATGAATTTGTTCAAATTATTAAATATAGAACTTTACTAGTTTTCTTCAGCCAAATTCAAATTCTGGACAATCTAATTGTTGTTGTCAAAATAAACTGTTTATTTCCGAATTTGATTTTTTTACTTGCCGGCAATTAGATTCAGAATAACCGTATAGTTCATTTTATGTGTTTTAAAGCTAAGAATATAGATCGGTTCTTGTACTATAGGCTAATCCAGAATACAGATTTGAGTATTTATTCTAGACCAGAATTATTATCGATCGATCACACGTGAATAAATCTAAAAAAATTCATTCGTCCGATGAAGGATTAGTGTCAATCAAACGGCACAGAAATTAATAAAAAAAGAAAAAAAAAAGAAAAAAGAAAAAGAAGATGAGAGGCTGACCTTGTGGCACTCTTGAGGATGAAAGAGATCTGACAAATAGGAATAGATTGAGAATAAGGATTCTTAACAGAGACCTTAGCATGATAATCTACTCCTTCACGTGTCACACCTTTGAAATCAACGTCGTCTACGGTGGCTTCCGGCGTCGGAACATTAGCTAGCTTCTCCGCGAAGAAGCCTTTGGCTTTGTCCAATAAGCCTGAAACAAACGACGCCTTCTCTTCTACCTCCTTCTCTGCTTTCATCTTCTCATTATCCGATGATGCCATCTTTAAGGATCGGATCCTTCTCTCTCTCTTTATCTATCTTTTGTTCTCTTTCTTATGTTTATGGCTTTGTCGGTTATTTATATTTGGTGTTCTCTTTTTAAGGATTATTGAGACCTTAATTTGCGGAGAGTGAATGTGTGACTTTTTTTTGTTTTTTGGGTTTCTTGAGTTTGTGAAAGTAAAAGGATCAATATAATTATTATTTTTGTTCAACATGGAATAATCTAATGATTTTTAAATCAATAAAGGGAATAAAATACAATATTTGTACGTATATTCTAAGGATAGATCCGTTTTTCGAGCATCATGGTCACATTGTGCGTGGTTACTTCTGAGCTTGTCCGAAAGGGAATATAAAAAAGGAGAAAAATGAATTATCACTATTTTTTTTGCTATAAAAATGATAAAATGACTAATAAATAGCAATCTCATAAAGTTATACAAAAAAGAAAAAAAAAACAAATAGCAATCGATTAAAACTATAAAAGTTGTACATTTCTAAAGGAAAACATGAGCTTGATTTAGGACATTTTAAAAATATGTTTAGTTTGAACTATGAATTGGGTTTTCTCAAAAAAAGATAATTTTCCTAATCAACAAAACATTCTTTATTACATTGATGTAACAGATTTTAGGTTTGGGAACTTCAACAGAAACCAAATCCGGTTTTGTTCGGTTTAGCTGCACACAAATTCGGATTACGGTTTGATATTCATTACTCATATGCTGATATACATATGTTTAACATTAATACATAATCAATATATGACTGAAATAATTACAATGCTTTAAATCGATCCCTTATACGAACTATGGAACGTTAAATCGTTAACATAAATATACATATAATCTGTATATAGTTAGGTGAATTTAGAGAGGAATTGCATTTGATGAAGAAGAGGACTTAGGGTTTGCATGAGTTCTTCACAGGGATGGTTATGGATTCCTTCATAAGTTGTCTCCACGATGCTCGTCTCTTTAGACAGCCTCTGAACTTGCTTCTTCACGTCACACATGTTTTGTGTGCATCTATAATAGCTCCTTTTGATTTATCTCGGTTTTAAATTCCAATTTCATAACATCATAAGTAAATAGAGAAACACAAAAAATACCAGTATATATTTTTAAACGATTAATTTCTCCACCGAAACTATAATATAATACTAGTTGTATACCACACCACTACGTATATACTATATATTCTCGATAATAAAGTTAAGAATCTAGTTCTTTCCGAAATAAAAGCTCTAAATTTATATATATTTCAAAATAATTGTTCAAAACTTAAACCTCCACCATTCTAATTTATACTATACCGATATAAACCCAAAATTATGGAAGATTTAATTTGGGTGTGCATTTGATGTTATATATATGATAGTGATCGTGAGGAAATAGATCGTTTTAATTTCATTTTTGAAATATTTTACCTGGGATACAAGTTGTTCTTGACGGATTTTTGACCATATTTTCTCCAACGGTAACCATCATCAAGTATATCTTCATCACTCTTTGTTCGAAAAGCAAACCTAAGATTTTTAATCATCTTGTTCTTCGTATGACTGATCTTACGAGATGAAACGTGACCGTCCATTGAAGAAGAGATCTAGATATGAGAATTCTTTGTGTGATATGTGTATTGGAGACAAGTATTAAAAGGTTAACAAGCCAACTACATTCAACTACTTCAGATCAACAATAACCAAAAAATTCCTTCACGTCATCTTACACGTGCGTGACTTTATAACCAGAAGACATTATTTAGTCTGGTTCTTACAGACTTGAGAATGATCTCTGCAATACCATGTGTATGTCTAGACTGAATCAGAATCCGGTTTGCTAGAAAGAGACGGAGATAAAAAAGCTCCGTTGCCGGGACTCGAACCCGGGTCTCTCGGGTGAGAGCCGAGTATCCTGACCAGCTAGACTACAACGGATTTTTGACTGCAGGAAGATAATACTATTACTACTATATATTTCTATGTCTGATGTGTATCAATATGTGTGAAGCTCAAAATTGAGTTATAACTTGGGCATTCAACCTAAGCGAAATAGACCGAATCGAAATTTTTGAAATTTTTGGTTTTCGGTTCAATTTGGGATTACTCATAAAAATCGATCGAACCCAATTATTTTTGAACTCGGTTTTCGATTCGGTAGGTTTGGTTACCTTAAACCGGAATTTAATATATTTCAATCAAAAAACCTGAAAAATCGAAAAACCGAATCGAAAAAACCGAACTGATGTAACTATTTAAAAAACCGAATCGAACCAAAAATTTAGTTCGGTTTAATTCGGAATCAGTTTTAAATAACCGAAAAAACCGACAACCGAAAAAACCGAACCGTTTGGTTCGGTTAAAGTCCAATGCTCAGGCCTAGTTATTAGATCCCATCGCATAGTTTTATAATAAGGATAAGGTTGATGAAGTCTGATACTGTGCTTGAACTAATAAATAAGGCTGATGAAGTCTATATACAATGCATTGTTTAAGATTCTTAGGGACATGAACTTTAAAACTGTGCTTGAACTAGTGGACGAGATGATTAAACAGTCCATTGAACCAAATCACATCACCATGGATGATCTAATGAAGCTGCCTCCAGAAGTCTGTAACTCAGGGTTACTCTGTTGCTTCTCCAACCGAGCTAATGAGACAATTAATGTGTCTTGTTTTAGATGCAATTTTATGAGCAAATGCAGTATAATTTTTCAATACAGATGTTTAATAGTATCCCATATTAGTTGTACAAGGAAGTTTTATATACATACTGTTTGATAATCTAATGTAAACATTGAGCTAGTTTTGTGATCCTACTAATCCACGGCTGGGTTTCAGAAGTTGTTTAAACAGAGCAATCTTAGGGACATTCCAATGCTCCACATGTCTGCATGACTCATCAAAATAAGTGAAAATAGCTTAGAGATTCCAAAGTTGAAAGACATTAATGTCATTGATATTCATGAGCTCATATATGATCTTTTTACCTGCAAATTTTCCCGGTTTCTGTGTCGAAATAATACTCCGTGTAGCCTGTTGCTGTGAAAACAGATAATTTCTTATGAATTTCATAAAAAAAGCATAAAAGTTTTCAGTTTATTTTGTCTTCTCCAATCATTGAATGAAGACTTTTCCAAAAAAGTTTCAAACTTTAGTCATCAAAGGCTATAAAACAATCTGCCCATTTTTACACAAATCTAAACTTTGGTGTTGTGGATAAGATACCTGAAAGAATGGGTTTCCATGGAAACGACATTATACAGCTAAATTTCCAGTGTCCAACTCCTTTATCCTGCAAAACCCATGACGGAGCTCCGGCGATGTAAAAAAAAAAGAGTTTTTTTTCTCTGACATCGGAAAAAAAGTTTCATCTTTTAATTGACTGTACCTCAAAGTTCTCCCATTTCATGAGCTTCATATTCGATTTTTCGATTAAGCTTCCGAAATTAGTACAATTCCTTTTGAAACGAGCAAGACCCTTGAAGGATCCAGCCGGATCTGCGAATTCACACTTCTCCTCATAAACCTCCGGCGTCAAGTTCCCTGAAAACTCAGACTCCGATTTAGACTCTAAGCGAAACTCATATTTGATTGGGAGAATATAATTAGTCAATGACCTGTAACAAAGTACGATCTTTTGAAGTCTTGTTTAATAAAGTCCACGACAGCTACACGAACAGCTCGTCCTGAACAATCAACAGGAACCTCGAAGTTTGTCACAATCTGAGAAGACGCTGGAGATCGAAAAACGGAAGCAGCGATTCCAAGTAGTTCGGATCCATACCAAGCGATTTTGAGAAAAATATTATCTGGCTCAGGTGCTTTGTTGATCTGTGGCTGGTTAGTAGGAAATTGTCCTCTGCAACTTACTCCAGTTGCTTTGAATCGGCAGCCACGCAGGAAGATTGAACGGCCATGATCGCCGGAATAGCTAGGATTAACGGTGGCGATTGAATGAAAGGAAAGAGAAGCTACCATTGTTGGACTCAATTGTGATTCATCAAGGAAATGAGACTTTTTACTTAAATAAAAAGAGTGTCTTATTAGAATAATAGAGACCACACAATAATAAAGATAGCAACAAATCACAAAGAGTAAAGATCTGATTCGCTAAACAATGAATCAAATTAAGATATTGCAGAAGAAGAATCTCTACAGACTGAAAAAAGGGTTGAACTAAAAACAAAATTGAGTCTTCTTCTACACTTTAGCAGGTACGGTTTGATCAGCTGATCATGTCGATAGCACCTGGTAAAACTTGAAACTTTCTAGGTAGAAACCCAAGATGTTCCCCATCTGATTGAACATAGATACTTCCACTGTCTGAAATCTCTTCAACTTCGATACTTTGTACACTACAAGAAAAACCACAAAGGTGGAGACTTTTCCAAGTGCTAAAATCATTTTACAGTACAAAATGTGAAGAAACCGAAGAAAAATCATACCTTCTTGAAGTCACATTGTTAACCGTAAGATGTATCCCCTTGTACAGCTTATGAAGATTCAATACGAAACCATACCATTTGAAGTCTTGAAGAATCACAACCTGTGAAGAAGTGTATGAAGGTTAAAATGCTACATATCATATTCACAACATAGGGAATTGAGATCTAAGAAATGAGTTGTTGTACCTCAAGATTTCCATTTCCAGGGACAGCATTGGGCGTGATTTTCATACCACCACCAAAGTATTTAGCGTTTCCAACGCAGAGAGCAGTGACCTGAGGATACATTTCCCATTCACCTCCATTGACCTGATAATATAACACAACGTTTTCAAGTTACTTGTTATAACGAGGAGGGATTATGCAAATATAATTGCTTACCCTTATTCTCATATCTCGGTTATGATGCCCCATAAAAGCTTGTAGGGATCCGATTACGTAGCACAAATTTCCAAATTTCTTGTACTTTGAAGCGTAAAATCCAGCCTTTGCACTCCTGCAAGTAATAAGTAAGAAAAGGAGAAATTTACAATTGGCTCATTCCAAATCAATCACACAGAAACTTTCCATGATATTCTTACAAATGAAGATCAGCAACGTTAATGAAATAATGCAAATCCCTTCCTTCCTTGTCGATAACACCTACATCAACTGGTGATCGCATCCCTGAAAAAATGCTGATATTGATTTATGAGATATTGTAACACAGAAGTCCATAAGTCCAAACTCAACAAACGAAGTCTAGTGACATACCTTTAGCAATGCGCTCCACTGCTTCACAAGGATTGTTGTTCCTAAAAAATGCAGCATATACTCAAGATTTGCATCAACATAAGTTTCAGAAGCAAATCACATCAAACAGAAGTTGCAAGAACTAACCAACCAAATGTTCTAGCAAAATCCGAGCCAGTTCCTAAGGGAATCAGCTGCAGAATAAAAAAGGATGGACTGACAATGTAAATCGCAGCTCCACAGAAGATACACACAAAACAAGTAAATAACTCAATTCAAGCTACTCACACCAAGTGCAGTCGAATGACTACCTTCAGAGTTGAGAGTACTGACAGGATTCCCCTCCCAAAAGAAACCATTAACAACCTGTAGATAAACAGATAGACTGAGTAAAGCTAACAGTCTTCAAAGCCCACTTCTAGCAAAAAAAGATTTTCAAGTTCTACCTCATGCAATGTTCCATCACCTCCAACCGCAATTATAGCATCTGCGCCATCCCTAATAGCCTAAGAGTATAATTTAAAGCACCAAATATTCCACTTAAAACCAAATCGACAATACAGAGAATACTGTATAAAAGTAATATACTACTTTCACTGCTTCTTACCTCTCTTGTAATGTCAATGGCATGAGAAGGACCCGATGTGAATGATTCGTATATCTGGAGAAACAAACAAGAAGACGAGCGAAACAATTTTCATGATACATAAATAAGAAACAGAAGAGGCACTAACACAGGGCATAAAAGGCAGTCGAATCAAAAACTCACATTACAGTCTTTACCAAGACGAGATCGAAGGTAAGGAAGCAACTTCTTCCATTCCTTAGCTGTTTTACCATTAGCACCTAATTTCATATTAAAAGACATAAAAAAGAATCAAGAGATGAAGCCCTAAACCACAATTCCACCTCGAGATTGATTCATACGTAAAAAGTCATCATTTTTATATCCAGTCTGTTCCTAGTCTCAGTCATTTATTCGTCCAGTGAGTAAAAGGGAAAACCTACCTTGAGGGTTTACGACGAAAACGAGATCACGGAGGCGGGGAGAGGAGAAGGTGGAGGAGTCACCACCACCGTGAAGTGTGACGCGATCAGAAGAGAGCTCGGAGGAAATACGTTTCTGTATCCTAAGGAAAGAAGGTTTTATCGCCGTGAAAGGGCAAATTGAAAGACAGCTAGTTGATCGTAGCATCGTATGGCCGCAATTCAGCTCCGGGGAACATCACCGCCGTTAACAAGTTCATCGCGCGACAGACCCTCCAGTCCACACAGAGGCTTTCTTAACGTTTATGGGCCGATTGATTGATCTCGTTTATATCTATATGGGCTTAATCTCTATGGCCCATTAAATAAGAAACAAGAAAAACGAGTAAGGTAGATAAAGACATCAAGACATCTACGTAAGTGTGGGGTCCATACTTCTCCCGACCAGTTTGTTTCTTGTGGGGCTCCAACTGCATGACATCTGTCACATGGGCTTTGCGGCCCATTTACGCAACTCATGAATTCGTAACTTTTAAAAATTTCATGACTTTCCACAAGACTTTCTGTTTTACATAATAGCTCGATAGACCCAATATTACTTGCGGAAAACGAGTGATTTTGAGGTCCAAATGTTAAAAGAAAAAGTAAGAGTGCACGAAGAGTAAGGACACGGATTTATAGAGTTCCCCGCATATTAAACCATCGACGGGTACATCTCTCTTCGGAATAGCTTCCGGAATTCACTAACGCACCTTAACCTGTGTGTTTGATTCAGAGCATAGCTCTGTTACAAGAAATCGATCCTCTCTCTCTCTTACTGTAACTCTCTCTCGAAAACTCTCTCTCTCACTCTTAAAGGAAGAAGACGACTAGATGGGCCACAATTCGGCCCAACTAGAACGAGCTTACAAAGAAGTTGGGCCGATGCAGATTATGTGATCCATTAGCAAATCAATTTCTAATGGGCTTAATGGCTCGGCCCATACTCGAAATGAAACGACAAAACATGACAAAACTCCACCTTTGTCGGCTCATTTCTCTCATTTCACTCACTTCACTCATGAGCTAACCCTAGCCGCAGTGAAGTTTTCTCTCGAGTGTTCTTCATCTTCTTCACATCTCTTCTTCTTCTCCTCATCTCTTCCTCTTTCACTTCCTCCGTTGAAAGAGTTTTGATGTCTTACCTGTTCTTGGGTATAGACTTCTTTATACTTTAAGCATCAGTCGTTCGGCTATCATCTGTCTCCGATGACGATTCCACTTTTCCGGTAAGATCCTTAGTCTTCTGAGTTTTCCTTAAGTTTTCTGGTACCTGCATGAGAAGATCTTATCATTTATTTGATAGATCTAAAGATCGATTCAACTTCTTTACTTAACCCTCTTTTGTTTTCTCTTTTCCGATGAACACGATGAGTGGACCTTCGGCGGATCTTAGCTCAAGCTTCAGGAAACCGGTAAGAAATGAAAAACACTTGACTCCTCCTACATATTTCAGATTTACGGAGATAGCTAGGGTTTTCCTTCTTACCGCCTTTGCTTTCTTAGATCTAACCTTCCTCTGGTTGATTTTGATGCAGCTCTTGATCAAATGAACCATCGTGACCTTTCATCTGACTTTGCATGTAAGTCGGAGACCCTTCAAATTCCTTTTTTTTTTATTAGATCTGCTACTGACCCATCGTCTTTTCTTTTCTGTTGACCGTGTGAAAGTAACAACAAATGTGGGTATTCTGACATCGACTCTGAATGTCGGAATACTCGTACAAGGACTTTTAGGCCTCCACCATTCTCAAAGACTGCATGCAGCCTTTGAACTTCTCAGCAGGTATGACTTTCGTGAACATATCTGCTGGGTTTATGGATGTGTGGATCTTGATAACTTTGACCTGTTTTGCTTCTGTCACTTCTCTGATGTAGTTATACTTGATTTGAATATGCTTCATTCTTTCACTGCACATTCTGTTCTTTGATAGGTAGATAGCACTTTGAGAATCACAGTATAAGTCTACCGTTCCTGTACATAGCTTCATTTCTTCGCATATTCCTTGTATCCATACTGCTTCTCTGCTAGCTTCTGTGATAGGGCTATGTATTCTGATTCAGTTGTAGATAGAGCTACTACTCTCTGTAATCTAGATCTCCAACTTATTGTGTTGTTGCCCAGTGTAAACACATAACCTGAGATAGATCTTCGTTTGTCTAAGTCTGAAGCAAAATCTGCATCACAGTAGCCTTTAATCCTGAAATCGGAATCTTTCTTGAATGTTAGACTTATCTTAGATGCTTCTGTTAGATAACGCATTATCCATTTAACAGCTAACCAATGTGTTTTTCCTGGTTTTGACATGTAACGACTGACAACACCAATGGAGTAAGCAAGGTCTGGACGTGATCCAACCATTGCGTACATTAGGCTTCCGACTGCACTCGTGTAAGGTATGTCCTCCATTCCTTTAGTCTCTGCGTCTTCTTTGTCTGATGTGTTGCTTTTTAATTTGAACTGTGCTCCTATTGGTGTAGACACTGATCTGCTGTCACTCATGTTGAACGTATTTAGAATTTGTTTGATATACTGTTCTTGTGATAGCTGTAGTGTATTATGTTGTCTGTCTCTGTATATGTCCATGCCTAGGATTCGTCTTGCTGGCCCTAGGTCTTTCATCTCAAATTGTTTACTGAGCAGCTTCTTGAGATTGGCAATTTGTTGTTTCTGAGTTGATGCAATGAGCATATCATCTACATATAGGAGTAGATATATCATAGTGTCAACTGTCTTTCCCTTGTAGTAAACGCATGGATCATATTCACTCTTTTGGAACTGTTGGTTCTTCATGAATTCATTGAACTTTGCATTTCATTCTCTTGGTGATTGCTTTAAATCGTACAATGATTTCTTAAGTAGACACACCTTTCTTTCTTGTCCTTTAACTTCATAGCCTTCTGGTTGATTCATGTAGATTTCTTCATGTAATGTTCCGTGTAAAAAAGCTGTTTTCACATCCATTTGTTCTAGTTCCATGTTCCAATTTGAAACTGTTGCTAGTAGAATTCTAATTGAAACGTGTTTAACCACTGGAGCAAAAATGTCATTATAATCTACTCATTCAACCTGAGCATAACCTTTAGCAACCAATCTGCTTTTAAATCTTGGCTTTTCTATTCCTGGTCTGGCTTTAACTTGAATAACCATCTACATCCGATTACTTTTTTGTTCTGTGGTTTGTCTACTAAGATCCATGTGTTATTTCTGATGAGGGAATCCATTTCCTCATCAGCTGCTTCCCTCCATCTTTCTTTGTCTTTGCTATGAATAGCTTCAGTATAGGTCTTAGGTTCCTCTAGTTCTGTTTCCTCAGAACTTGATAAGGCAAATGCAACTAGATCTGCTTCTTCGTATCTAGATGGAGGCTTTATATTCCTTATTTTCCTATCCCTAGCCAATAGGTAGTCTTCCAGGTTGGTCTCTTCAGTTTTAGAGTGTTCAGAGTCTACATGACTCTCATCTTCACCGATGCCCTCTGGGACATATTCTGAAATTGCTCCACCTGACCCATCCATACTCTTTGACTGATCTTTATCACCCAGTATCTCTTCTAGATTTACTTTGAAAGTTACCCTTCTCTCGGATTTCCTTTCTCTGGTTTTATAGTTTATCTTCATTGAATACTACATCTCGGCTAACTAGTTTTTCTTCTTCGATTAGCCAGACCCTGTATCCCTTAGTTTCTGTTCCATAACCAACAAATATTCCCTTTATAACTCTAGGACTTAGCTTGTCTTGAGTAGTGTGAACATAAGCTATACATCCGAAACTTCTTAGGTGTTTGTACTCTGGTTTATATTTTGACCATAGTTCTTCTGGTACATCAAAGTTGATTGATGCTGCTGGTGATCAGTTTATGATATAAACCGCTGTGTTTGCTGTCTCTGCCCAAAATTCCCCACTTAGACCAGATTCTGATAGCATACATCTCACATATTCCATTATAGTTCTGTTCATTCTTTCTGAGACTCCATTTTGCTGTGGTGTATACGCACAAGTCATATGCCTTTTAATACCAGCTTCTTTGCATAAGTCATCAAACTGTTTGTTGCAATATTCTAGTCCATTGTCAGTCCTTAGGCATTTTACCTTCTTCCCAGTTTGATTTTCGACTAGAGTTTTCCAATCTTTGAAAGCTTGAAATGCATCACTCTTTTTCTTTAGGAATTGAATCCAGACTTTCTTTGAGTAATCATCTATGAAACTGATAAAGTATGACAACCTGATATGTTAGGTGTTGTGTTCTGTGATCCCCATAAATCCGAATGGATGTACTCTAAAGTACATTTTGAGGTATGTTTTCCCTTCTGAAAACTAAGTCTGTGAGTCTTTTCCAATGCGCATGTTTCACAAAACCCCATAGCTTTCACATCTCCATTCTTTAGGTAACCTTTCCTGACTAGTGTCTCCATTAATCGTTTTCCCATGTGTGCTAGTCTTCGATGCCACCTAGTAGTTGTGTCAATAGTTGCCTTGACCATATTAACTTTTGTGCTTAGTACTCTTCCATCTAAGAAGTATAGGCCATTATGGTATTTTCCTGACATAAATTTATCACCATTCTCTTTGTAAAACTGAATGTTGAAGTCCTTCCCTTGATAGTAGCATCCTAGTTCTTCTAGCTGACCATAGGATATCAAATTTCTGCTCATTTCTGGTACATATCGAACACGATTTAGGGTAACTAAGTTACCTTCTTTGTTCTCAATCACAATATTTCCAATTCCCTTGACTGAGCAGTAAGAATTGTTTCCCATGTAGACCTTGTTTCCTTCGAATTCAACTAGGTCTGTGATTAGATCCTTTCTAGGTGTTATGTGAAAAGTACAACCTGAGTCCATTACCCATTCCTCAGTTGTTGCAATTAGGCTTGCAGTGTAGGCTAAACCCTTTGAATCTTTAGATGCACAATTAGCTGATTCCTTTCCTTTTCCATTCTTCTTTTGTGGACAATCACGTTTCCAGTGATTTTCATCTCCACATATCCAACAAGCTCTGATTTCTTCATTGCTCTGTTTTGGTCTTGACTTAGATCTACCTTTACTTTTTGATCTGCCTCTGTTCTTTCCCGTATTCTTTACATTTCTTTTGTCTGTCCTGCCTCTGCCTTCAACAGTCAACCCTTCTGAATGTGTTTTCTTCCTTAATAACCCTTTTTGTCTTAGGTTAGACTCCATTCCATAAGCTCCAGTTATTACATAATCCATAGTTAGAGTGTCCTTGGCATTGCCGAATTGTAATGTGTGAGTAAGAGGGTCATATTGAGGTGGCAGACTGTTTAACAATGCAATGGCTTGATCCTCGTCTTGAATGGTAACCTTTAGACTTTCTAAGTCTCCTATCAGCTTTAGAAACACATCAAGATTCTCTTCAATTGATTTGTCCTCGTCCATTCTATATAGAGAGAATTGCCTCTTTAGGTAGACTCTGTTTGCTTTAGTCTTTGTTTGGTAATCTCGTTCTAGTGCTTTCCATTGCTTGAAAGCTGTAGTTTCACTCATTACCTTTCTTAACACTGAGTTAGATAAGCATTGTCCGAGCAGACTCCTTGCTCGCCGATCCTTTATCTCCCATTGAGGATCCTTTGAGACCGGTTTTCCGATCTTAATTTCCTTCCCTGTTTCTTTATCCGTTACAGATATTTCCTCCATTGGCCATATTTCTTCATGATCTTTCTCAATTACTGTGAGAAGGCCATGAATCTCAAATTGGCCTAGCATTCAGTATTTCCATAATCTGAAATCCCCTTTGCCATCGAATTTCTCCACCTCAAACTTACCAGAGATGACTTCCATGCTTAAGTCTTCAACTTTTTTGACAAGTTTGTTGGTTTATGGTTTTCTTGATGTGCAAGTAACACACTAATGCCTTCTGTGAATTTCTTGCGAGGTACCGATCAATGCCTATAAGCTTCTCAATCTCTTCACGAGACCAAGAGGAGAAGACGAGAAGCTGCAATAACCGTGAGAAACGTAAGTATTTCTCTTTTCTTGTACTCTTTCCTTTGTAAGCTCCGAGCTTTATGCAATTCTTCACTTTCTTGAACGCAGGCTCTGATACCACTTGTTGTGCATAATAGCTCGATAGACCCAATATTGCTTGCAGAAAACGAGTGATCTTGAGGTCCGAATGTTAAAAGAAAGAGTAAGAGTGCACAAAGAGTGAGGACACGGATTTATAGAGTTCCCCGCCGATTAAACCATCGACGGGTACATCTCTCTTCGGAATAGCTTCCGGAATTCACTAATGCACCTTAACCTGTGTGTTTGATTCAGAGCATAGCTCTGTTACAAGAAATCGATCCTCTCTCTCTTACTGTAACTCTCTCTCGGAAACTCTCTCTCTCACTCTTAAAGGAAGAAGACGACTAGATGGGCCACAATTCGGCCCAACTAGAACGAGCTTACAAAGAAGCTGGGCCGATGCAGATTATGTGATCCATTAGCAAATCAATTGCTAATGGGCATAATGGCTCGGCCCATACTCGAAATGAAACGACAAAACATGACACTTTCACTTTGATTTCTTCACCTTCCGCAACTTAGAACCGTAAGATTCGTTGAAATTGAGGTTTGTGTTAGCGATAAGCTTCCTTTTGTATATACTAGGGGATTGACCGGGGTACACCCAGTTTTTTGTTTAGAAACATTTAGTTATAGTTTATTTGTTGGGTAATTTGTCAAATTTTATGATTTGTGTTGTATTTCTAGAATGAAAGGTATGTGAATCAGAAAAAGATAATTTTATTATTATTTGGAATGGTAAAACTAAAGATATGTTGTTATAAAAAAGAGATAAAAAATTGGACGAAGAAGGTTCAGTTTCAAGTAATTAGATGGTTTTGATTTATGAATGACAAAATCTAGATACATAATAAACAGTGTAATATTAGTATTTTTCCATGATAAGACTTATAAACCTAGTGTTCCCCGATAAGGTTTAAGTATTTTGGTGGATCTTGGAATTGTTGGCTTAATGAATCGGATGATCTATCAATAAATTTTGGATAAAGTATGTGTTACAATTTTGCAATAGAATATATATATATATATATGTGGTGGTTAAATTTTATATCAATAAAGTAATAATTAAATATTAATGTTTTTACCGTTAATTATTGTTTATATAAATATTAGTAGTCGACTCTGATAAATTTAATATAAATAATCTAGAATGTTAGATATAAGTGAAACTATGTTTAACTAAATAGTTAAAAAATTGTATAAACATGGAATATTATTGTCCATGTGGACTTAGGCTCAAACCTATAAACTATAAGACAAACCTATAAATCATATATAATGTAAATGATATAATTTATATAATATTATTATGGACTATTATATAAAAAATTAATTAATTGTAAAGATCTAAATTTTATATTTGAAAATTATTAGTGGTTTCCATTTATGAATTTGATTAGAATTTGTTAGGATTTTATAATACTATTTGTTATAATGTTTTATAATTAAAGTTACCTTTTGTAATTGCATACTCTTTTAATATATTTGGCGAAAGTTTTTGGAAAGTAATATCCAATGAATTTCCAAAGTTTAGTGAAAATTAATAAATCGTTTATGGGGTGTATTGGATAAGGTTTAAGTATTTTGGTGGATTTTGGAATTGATGGGTTAATAAATTTCAAAGGTATTTTTTTCCTACTCTTCATTTCAAAAGTATTCTAATACTATAAGAATTTTAGATTTTATTAAGTTGTAAAAGTGTTGGTCAATGTAATGTTTAGTTAATGTAATTTTAGATTTTAGACCAAGATCGAGCCCACTTTCAAGCCCAAGCTCAAGCCCAAGATCGAGCTCAGAAACGCCAACTCGAGCACGTAGACTCGAGTTCAAACCGAGTTTCCACTCACACACACCAGATCGAGTTCATTCGTTATTGGGCCAAACCGAGGCTAAAATCCACTGCGCATTAGGCCGAGTTTATCTAGGGTTTTGCTATGAGTTTAGTATCAATATTCTTACATGTTGCAAAACCCGAACCCTAGTTTTTACAATTGATTTTTCTTGCGAACTTAGAGCTTTGTAATCGAACGCAACTTTTTGATTTTTGAGTTTATTTTTATGCAATTCAGTTTTACATTAAGCGTTGATTTCATACCTTGTTCGAGTCCTTTATTGATGCATTCAAACCTTAAATTCATGTTTGCTGTTAAACTCATACGTTATGAGTAGTCACATAGGGTTCCTGAGGATGAGTTAGGTCTGCGTGATGCTTAGGTTTTCTAGGGCACTTAGGGTTTAGGGTTTAGATCGATAAGATACAATAACCTCAAATCCTTTTATAGTTTGTCTAAATTAAGAGAAATGGAACAAATTCTAGATATCAGAATTATTAGTTGGATTGACTAAACGGAAAAATGACATGTATATAAGATATTCAACCCAATTATTTTGGATGGTAGAAAAAATAAAAATAAAAAGTAACTATGGACATTCAAAAGTGGTGAATATGTATAGTTTCAATAGAAGATGAAACAACTTCATCACTGTAAATCAACCAACGTGTAATATGGACATTCAAAGGTCTTTCGAATTCGAATAACGAAGATTAAGTTACATATTATATAGTCTTTGGTCCATAAATATATTTAAAATGTAAAACAAAACCTTTATTTTCAAAGATTTTTTTTAACAAAATCGAAATGGACTTAGTTAATAAAAAGAGATGAAGAATTGGACGAAGAAGAAGATTCAATTTCAGGTAATTAGAGGGTTTTGATTTATGAATGACAAAATCTAGATATATAATAAACGGTTAAATTTTAATATTTTTTCCAAATATATAATAACTAAATTATGCTATATAAGCTAATTGATTATATAATATATTATGAAAATTGTTTATTCTAAAGAAATTTTATTCTAAAGAAACCTACTTAACTTTTTTCTTTGACTCGGTTCATATTCAATTTAGATTTTTCAAATATGTAAAAAAAAAGATAAATATAGTTCATCTTACCTTACAATAAATTCTTTTGTTTCATGCAATCTCTTTATCAACACATTATCTACACCTTGGATTAATGAAGCCATTTGCAGGTTTGTGTCATGATAGATTCAATAAACTTTGGATGACTTTATTAACGTATGCGTATTTAACAAAACACAAAATTTTGATAGTAATGAATATTAAGTGGAAGTAATTTTATAGAAAGGTGATCTCATAGTAGTGCAACGTTAAACCAAAAAAGGGGAAATAAGATGCAACTTGTGAATAGTATGGAGGGACAGAAAATTGACAAAATTTGTAACATTGAGAATGGTTTTAAATTAAATCAAAGAAACAACTTGTAATGTGAGGTGAATAAGCTGGTTTAGTTGTCTAGACAGGGGCGCTTCTCGTTCTTCACGTCTTCTCGGATATTTCATTTGGATGTGTGTTTCGAGCTTTGGAAAGAATTGCATAGTCAGCAGATATGAGGTTGTTTATTCCGGACGCCTCGTCATTCAAGCCAACGTTGTTCGGAATAATACGGGAGACAGTGAAAGTCTGACGTGAAGCTCGGCAGTTGTGCATTGACACTTTGATATGGATTTTACAAGTTTGGCCAATAATGTGTTTTAAACTTTCAAGAGTTTTAGTTTTTAGTGCTTCATTGTTATCATCTCCTTGGGTAAAAATGTAACAAAGTTTGGTTATTATTTGTATGGAAGGTGTAGGTGTGTTTTTGAGGTGCAAGGGCATTAAATATACTTCAATTGAACTATTTATTTCCTGACATGTAGATAGATGTCTATACTTATAAATTTTAATCGATGTAGAAAATATTATATTTTTTTCTATTTTATATTTTACATAGTTTATTTTTATTTTTTCTAATTTATATTTTTAGTTGAAGTGACTACTTTTTGTTAGTCATTAAACAGATGATTAGTACCTAATTGGAAAAAAAAACTTTAGTAACCGCTACTACGTCTATCAATCCTTTTAAAAAAATTATTTTGCTAGAACATCAAACCTAAGTAGTATTATATATAAGTTGAGTTATTTATAATAAAATAGTTTCTTTTTCTTGACCACTAAATTGCAGTATTTTGATAAGTTAGTTAGTTTGATTATTCTTAAATAATATGTAAGTTTAGGTTTTACTACGTTAAATATTATTTATCAGTTTGGTCATTTTTAAGTGGTAGTCAGATTATGGATAGTTTATTAAGTAAAAAAATATTTTTTTCATATTTTAAAAGAATCGTATTCTTTTTGTTTGGTAATTTTGATAACTCTTCTAATAATTGTGGCCATACGATATGATATATTATACTTTTAATCAATATATTGGTTTAGTATAGATTACAACATAATATAACTTAATTTGATGTGAGACCTTTGAATGTCCATATTATAGTAAGTAATGTGATTAAGTAAATAATAATTGTCTTTTGATTTTTTAATTAAAAATAAAAAATTTCTAAAACAAAAGTTAATGTTGCAAGAAGATAGGAGTGATGTGGCAAGAAGATAGGAGTTTGAGAAAAATGAGTTGTATGGTTTAAGAGATCTCAAAACCTTACTTTTATTAGTATAAATATATGTGCTCTTCTGAAAATCGAAGTCTGCGTCTTTAGTTTTAGATGCATTGTAGGGTTGAGTTTACTATGTACTGAAGAGTTTGTGCTGGTCCTGTGTATTAAATCTGGGAAGATTAAAGCTTTTCTACTAATACTTTGATTCTGGCCATCTTCAAGTGTAGATTAAGGCTTAGAAGAATTGATTATGTGCTTGATTCCTTGTGGTTTCTTTTCATGATTGTATTGAATTTTTTTTGTTTTATTCAAGGTCCTATATGTTGTCAGCTTTATCAGACGCTAAGGTTGAGCTTGTTTTACTCGATTGGCCCTTCTATGTGTAGCAACAATCCATAAGATAGAGTTCACATATAATTGGCTTGTAAATCAATTTGATTTTAACAATGTCTCTTTCATTTCTCTGTGTTCAGCAAAATGAGCAGACCACAAGATCCACCACGAGGTTTCTTCCCATTTGGAAATCCCTTTCGAATGTTATCACCAAAGGGCTCAAATTTATCGCCATGGCTAGTTTCTCTGCTGAACGGCTTTGAGCTACTTTTGGCCGAGAGACTAAAGAAACTTATGCCTAAGAGCAAAGATGATATCCTCACTTTATCGTGGATGAAGCTAGCTATGGAGTCACTCTGCGAGACTCATAATAACATAAATACACTCATCACTGATCTCCAGCTTCCCGTCTCTGATTGGGGAGAAAAATGGGTTGCTCTTTACCTCAACATAAGTATTAAGTTACTAGATCTATGCAATGCGTTTAGCTCAGAGCTTACACGTCTCAACCAGGGAGATCTCTTCCTCAAGTGTGTTCTGCATTATTTACTGTCGAATTCCGGGGAGAAGTATCTCCAGGCTCGGTCTTCGCTTGATAGCTGGAGGCAACATGTAAATGCAAACAATCCTAGAAGTGACAACTGTCGAGCTGTTTTAGACGACCTTATCAAATCCCTGAGTTTGCCTAAAGTCAAGAACTCGCCTAAAGGAAAGGTTCTTATGCAGACTTTATATGCTGTGAAGGTTCAGACGCTATATATCTGCAGCGTTTTCACCGCAGCCTGGTCTGATTCTACCAAGGATCTTTTCGATTTACCTGTCTCTGAAAAGCCATTGTGGTCAAAGGCCTTTACTGATATGCAGAATGTTGTGAATGCTGAGATAATAAACATGTTGTCTACCGGTAGAACCACGATTCTCAAAGAGCTTGAGTGCGTTGATGCTAGTGTTGAGAAGCTATACCCTATGATACAAGATGGTGTTGATCCTGTTGACGTTGAAACCTTTAAGGATTATGTTATGGAATTAGGAACACAAGCTGAGAAATTGTCTCAAGGGCTGGATCAGTTACTGGAGGAAGTTGACAGTTTCTTCAAAATGACTTTAAGCGGACGTGATGTATTGCTCTGTAATCTCAGGTCAAGTGACTTATCTGTGGCAATGCAATTGGAGAAGATGTAGAGTAAGACAGTGAGGTAAACAACCCTTACAAAACGTAGCGTTAGGTCAATGAAAGTGTTTTTCTTTTTAATTGCTGGAGTCCATCTGTTGAGCTTGTTGTCTCTTCGGGTTATGTGTGTTATGTTGGTCTCTTGTCTGTATTGTAAACAATTCTGCCATATAATATAAATATATAATACATTCTGTTTGCCTTGAAAAAATATTGTTCTCTGTGTAAAGATCCAATCTTCTGAACAGATTTAATCGAAGGATAAAATCAGAAAGCATAGACACTGCTTTCGATTCAAAGATGGATGAAATTAGTAATAACAAATGAAAAATGCAATGTTGAGATAAGGAGTGACACTGCTTCTTGTGACCATACACGTATGTCATATTTCATGCTCTTTAGATTCACGGGTCACTTGAGAGATCTTTTACAGTTGAAAAAAGCTTCTCTCTTCACATGGATTTAGTGTCTTCAACAGACACTTTAGAGAGGATCCTTCAACTTCAACAAAAGCCTATCTTCCTGGTCTCTCTCTATAGTTTTTGGTCTGATCATTGCATCATGTCTGGAGAATCAAGCTCTGGTTCTACAGAGCACTGCATCAAAGTTGTACCAACACACGGTGGCCGCTATATTCAGTACAACGTTTATGGACAGCTCTTTGAAGTTTCCAGAAAGTATGTACCTCCTATACGTCCCATTGGTAGAGGAGCTTGTGGTATTGTCTGGTAAGTTCTTTGGATTCTTCTTCTGATCAATATCAAAGCCTTCTTCTTTTGAATATTCATACTCTTAATTCTTGAATTTCAGTGCTGCGGTGAACTCAGTGACTGGAGAGAGAGTGGCGATTAAGAAGATTGGTAACGCTTTTGATAACATTATTGATGCTAAGAGAACTCTACGCGAAATTAAACTTCTCAGGCATATGGATCATGAGAACGTAAGCCTTAACCATCATTTCTTACGTTTGAAACATCTTAAGTTTCTCAAATTTGCTAGATCTATCTAGTGTTCGTGATCTTCAGGGTTGAGCAAGCAGAGGGTTCCTCTACTTTTAATTATCCGTTTTTGTAATTAACTGATCTTCAAGCCTTCTTTAGGTCATAACCATTAAAGATATTGTAAGACCTCCGCAACGAGATATCTTCAACGATGTCTACATTGTCTATGAGTTAATGGACACTGATCTTCAGCGTATCCTCCGTTCTAACCAAGCACTGACCAATGATCAATGCCGCGTGAGTCTCTTTGTGTTGTAGTGATCATTATTTAAGACATGGAACTCTGTGATATGATCTTTATTCTGTTTATTTCTTTTCCTATTACAGTTCTTTGTGTACCAGCTCTTAAGAGGGCTGAAATACGTGCACTCAGCCAACATATTACATCGTGATCTAAGGCCAAGCAACGTGCTACTTAACTCAAAAAACGAGCTAAAGATTGGTGATTTTGGGCTTGCAAGAACAACTTCAGACACAGATTTCATGACTGAATATGTTGTTACCCGTTGGTACAGAGCTCCTGAGCTGCTTCTTAACTGCTCAGAGTACACCGCAGCAATTGATATTTGGTCTGTTGGTTGCATACTCGGCGAAATCATGACGGGACAACCATTGTTTCCGGGAAAAGACTATGTTCATCAACTTAGGCTTATTACAGAGGTAAAACTTCAAAATAAACCATCAGTTTTGAAGTTGTCTGAACTGCAACATTCTTCAGATATTTCACTTAAAAAAACAATTCTTGAATTCAGCTTGTAGGCTCTCCAGACAATTCCAGTCTGGGTTTCCTTCGCAGTGACAATGCAAGAAGATACGTTAGGCAACTTCCACGATACCCAAAACAGCAGTTTGCTACTAGATTCCCAAAAATGCCTTCTACTGCCACAGATTTGCTGGAGAGGATGCTGGTCTTTGATCCAAACCGACGCATCTCAGGTAACAAACACGAAAAACCCTTCAAAACATTCATTACAGTTTGGTTTGGTACATAAACAATTGTATTTTTGGTTTGTTTGGATTTGCTTTTGTTGTGTGTAGTTGATGAAGCTCTTGGTCATCCTTACTTATCACCGCACCATGATGTAACCAAAGAACCAGTCTGTTCAACTCCTTTCAGCTTTGATTTCGAACATCCTTCTTGCACAGAAGAAAACATAAAGGAGCTTATCTACAAGGAGTCTGTCAAACTCAATCCTGACCACTGAGAGAGAGAGAAACATGTTTGATGATTCCTTCTTCTTCTTCTTTTTTCTTAAGTCTGCTCTGTTTGATCTCATCAGATTCCTTTATATTGAATCTAAACTCATTTTATTTTGGTTGAATAATTGCTACTTTGATACACACATATTTATCTATATCTTAAGCTACTTTCCTTAAATCGAATTTCTTCAAAGACAATACAGTCTTGTGTAAGCATGTCTTTTCTTTTTTTGCTTAATCAAGCAATCTGATTATTCTTGTTTCGGAAAAAAATAATTGATTAGGACCAATAAATTAAATATTTATAAATGAAACCTAAGATTTTGGTCTATATGTATGACTCTTGTCTCTGACCAACACGTAACAGATTATTCATAACAGTATAAGTCTCGTGAATTAAAGTGACTAGAAATAAAGAAGAGTTTAATTATGGCCGAGTTTTCGATTTTGGGTTTTAGAACTCTCTTACTTTTTTCATGGGTTGTTTCAATATGTAATTGTCTTCAAAATTATGGTTGTGAACAATAATGGAAGTTTTTTCACTGTCTCGTCAGGTATCCTAAATCCCAAATCTGATCCTACGATACGCGTTACATCAGAGGTCTGTTAAATCTGATTAATTTTCTTCTTCTTCTTTCTATTGTTCGGTGAGATCTCAACACTGTACCACCCAAAGCAGATCGGCGAGGCCCACAAACTCGAATGTAGCTTCATCCCGAAGAGAGGAGCTCAAACCACTATTTCATACTTTGAGTTATGCCGAGCAAACATCAAACACGAAGAAAGAAAAAGCAAATGCGCCACTACGATGAAACAAAAGGAGAGTCGGCTCCGGCTATGAGAGCCACTAAACGCTGATTCTAAACACAACGGCAGAAATAAATATGAGACAAAAGCACACTATTCTCTTGAGAGTGAGGAGACCGAACAACAATGAATATTTTTGACTCCATATAGGACTTCACTTTAACATTTTTTTGCTCATATTGGAATAATATATTTAGGAATTTGAGTTTTTTTATTGTCAACCACGTATTATAAAATCAAGAGTCACTTCAATAATGTAATACAATGGGTATCATAAGCATTTTCTCGAAAACGACGAACTAGAAAATATGTTTTATGATTAAGAACTCTATAAATAATAGAGAGCGAGAAATGAGAAAATAAATAACTTAGCCTCGAAAAATTCTCTTGGTAAGGAATGAAAGTCGACCACTCCTCTAGGTACTTTATTATCTTTAATGCCGCCCCACAATCTGTCGAAAACTTCACCTCCGTGAATTATAGATCTAGGAGTGACTCAATTGCCCATAGTACCGCTTCAATCTCGACATGAAGGGCAGAAAGACTCATGTGAACAGCTCGAGCCCCCATGTTTTCTCTTCCCTTTGTATTTGGAAAATCCAAACCAACCTAAGCTCGTTCGATGGTCAGTATCCTTCAGGAGGCATCCACAAAGCATTTGATGTCTGTGAAGCTTGGATTCAATTTGGATAGAAAAGCAAAAAGAGACTGAAAGGGAGTGGAATGACCCTCGAAAGGGATTATTAAATCCTTGAGATCATTCCGATTGGCAGACCAATCCTTATTGTCACCTTCTTCAAAAGTTTAGTATGTTGCGGGAGTAGGCCTGGGCATTCGGGTACCCAGACCCGATCAGGTCGGGTCTTTCGGGTTTCGGGTATTTCGGGTTTACCAACCTAAGACCCGATCGGGTATTCTTCGCGGGTCCGGGTCGGGTTCGGGTATTAAATTTCGGGTTCGGGTATCAGATTTCGGGTCGGCTTCGGGTCAGATTCGGATTATCCGAATTTTTTAGTTAATTTTTTAATCAAAATATTTTCAAAAAAACAGTTTTAAAAATAACAACTTATTAAACTATTTAATATTTTAGTTTTATAATGTTATATTGATTATAAATTACTAGTTTTTTAGATTTGTAATTATAATTTTAAATATTTGTGGAATTGTAAATATATAAAAATATTTTTGTAAATTATTATATATTTCGGGTATTTCGGGTTTCGGGTTTTACCCAATCGGGTTCGGGTACCCGTATTTTCATAATGTAAAACCCGTTCGGGTATTTTATACATATTGGTTTGGTTTGGGTTCAGGTATTTTAGATCGGGTTTGGGTTCGAGTTTCGGATATTATGCCCAGGCCTATGCGGGAGTATGTAACTTTGTTCGAAAAACAGAATTCATTATACGCTTTCCAAATGTACCAAATAATCCAGGGGAATATGTTATTAGCATCTTGAAGAGGTGATATCCAAAACATAAAATCAAGATTATACCAAATAGATTCAACAGGAAAAACATCTAGCCCAAAATGCATACTTGAGCATTCTCAAATCTGAAGAGTTAAAGGACATTTAAAAAAAACATGATTAATGATCTTGTTGTCTGCACTATAACTTTTAAATTCAGTATCACAATTAATACTTCTATGATTCAGATTTTGCAAAACTGCATTACATCCTGTTAAAATTTGCCAAATAAAATATGGAATTATAATTTGATCAAAAATATTATTATTTAGCTACAGAAATTTTATGCTAAAACTAATATTTGAATTATAATTTGTTTATAGCAAATAATGAATGATGCTTTCGATTGTGATTTGTTTGCAATTTATTCTCTTTATTTAAATGGTCAGATGTTTGGAGAAAATTTTGTTATGCATATATCACTATATTTTCTGTTTTATTTATTTTTTTCAACAAAAATGACCAAATATTCATGACATGAGGACTATAAAAGAGCACTCTTTCAAAAAACCACGACTAAGTCTTGTAAAAGAGATTTTCTATTTCATTTAACGAACAAAAAATAACTTTAAAACAATGTAATTTTGTAAAAAAAGTTTTTTTTTTGTCAACTAACCTAATAAATTTTAAATCCGACTCCTAATACTTTGAAGATTTTTAAATGACAACACCTTTATGCCACCTATCCTCGACTAATTTTATAAAATTTAAGGATAAAAATTTTATCGATTTAATGATTATTTAAAAAAAGTAATAATAAATTTTGTAAAATTTTCGACATATATAAAAAAAAACTGAATGATTTTAACATTTTAGTAAGTGTGAAAATCCCAAAACATCAACCAAACTATAACTCAAGGAGTGGGTTAATATTTAACTAGAGTTAATACGTGATAAAATAAATATGATGGTATGGGTCTCTCATTTCCAATGCGTCTCCGTATATATATTTCGTCTTTGCTTCATTCAATAAAAACCACTTCTTTACATACATGCCTTAATTCCACCGAGAAGATTTATAGATTAAACTAATAGATTCAGGTTAGTGATTCTGCAATTTTATAATCTGATCCTTTCCTTATTTTTCACCAATCAATTTTTGTTGCTAATTTCACATTGTTTAACCCTAATTTGGTGGAAATTTTGTATTTTTTTTTTTAGGAATAGGGTCTGTATATGTGAAAATTTTGATTTTTGACCCTAAACTTCATCTTCGGTCACCATCCCTCGAAACCCAAACCTCGAAACAGAGAGAGAAATGGTGGGCTTAGCGAAAATGGAAAGCCGATATAGCGGTTTTGAAACCTAAATTTTTTCAATTTTTTTTGGTGTTTCCCGCTAAAAAAAAACCTAGTTCCGCCATGTAATTTCAGAGTTCTCAATCGTGAGTTTATGATTCTTCATCTTGTTTCTCTTTTCTCGTCGTTTGAGATTCTAGGGATTTTTCATTTTGCTTTCTTTGGTATATTCTATGCCTTCAGAGATAAATGGGATCTATCAATGGTTGTAGGGTTCGTTGTTTATCGTCGATGGCCGGCTGGTCGATGGTAGCAAACGAGGATGCGGTCGGTCGTAGCAAAATTCCGAAGAATCTCGACGCGAATAGAACTCCCGGAAGCATTAACCCTGAATCTAATGGGTCTGGATTTGAAAAGAAGATTGAGGAACTCGTCTCTATGTTCCGAGCTTTGCTTGAATCTTTCCTCGACGAGTTTTGCTCAATGGATAGTGTTCTACCTCTTCCTCCGATGACTGGAGACGGGAGACCCGTCGATTTGTTCAATCTTTTCTTGATCGTGAGCTATAAAGGCGGTCTTGATGCAGTTTCTAAAAATGGATCATGGGATGAAGTTGCTCAAGAGTCTGGAATAGGGTTTGATAACTCAGCATTTGCGAAATTGTTCTATGTTAAGTATCTTGATTCACTTGCTCGATGGTTGAACAAAGTTATTGCAGGAGATACTGATGGTACTAGCGTGGAGCTGTCTGGATCCTCGGGTGGTTTGGTGGCTAAACTCAAAGATTTTCTATCTGAAGTGAAAAGGAAATATGAGCTGAGGAAAGGTAAAGCTGGTAAAGCTGCAGAGTTAGGAGCAGAACTTAAATGGTTTATATCAAAAACAAAGAGAAGATATTTTAAATGCCAAATTGGTAAAGACTTTGATTCTAGTGATTCCATGAAAGAGATTGAGGGCTCGAAAATAAGTGAGAAGATAATGATCCTTGATTCGGGTAATCAGGAGTGCTCTGGGAAGAGGAAGCGGGAATGTCTTATAGAGACACTGAAATGGTTGAGCGAGGTTGCTAAGGATCCATGTGACCCATCTATTGGTCGTTTGCCAGATAGACCAAACTGGGTATCTTATGGAAATGAAGAGCCATGGAAACAACTACTTCTGTTTAGGGCCTCAAGAACAAACACTGATTCAGCTTGTGAAAAGATTTGGCAGGTGGGTATACTAGGTATAGTCATTCAAGACTGCATTTGCCTATAGAATCTTGAATTGCGTTTCCATATGTCTCATTAAACCATATTAAGAAGTGACTTATTAGCAACTTAGGATATGCTGCATCAGCTTTTATCATAAGAAAAATTGATTCCATATATTTCTCGCTTCCCCATATCCTACAATGCATATATTTTAGCACTAGGGATTTGTATTAGTGGTAGGGAACATTCTCTATGCGGTCGCATTGCCAGAGGCTGTGAATATTGTAATTGAAATAAAATCTAAGTAGTCTGATAGTGATGGTTTGTTTGTGCTCTCTGATTTCACTACTGTTCTTCCATGTTTATGCCATTCAAGTCTTGATAATTTACTTGTTTGATTCAGAAACTCCAGAAGATGCACCCATCCATGTATGATGACAGTGCTGGACCTTGCTACAATCTAAGAGAAAGGCTGACTTACAGTGGTAGTCATTTTAATGACAAGCAAGCTGGGAAGGGAAAGACATCTTCTGGGAATGGCTCGGCTTCAGATAGTTCAGATGAGGAGGATAGACGATGTGCTCGAGTTGGGTCAAAGTTTCAAGCTGAAGTACCTGAGTGGACTGGCAATACCTCTGAAAGCGATATAAAGTGGTTTGGCACTCGGATCTGGCCATTAAGCACAGAACAAAACAGAAATAGTTTTCTTATTGAAAGAGATCGTATTGGAAAAGGAAGACAAGATCCTTGTGGCTGCCAACATCCAGGTTCTATTGAATGTGTCAAGTTTCATATTACTACAAAACAAGAGAAACTGAAACTTGAAGTTGGTCCAGCGTTCTACATGTGGTGTTTTGATATCATGGGTGAAGGTAATCTTAAGTATTGGACAGACTTAGAACTGAAGAAGGTAAAGTCTTTGATGACTTCTCCACCTACTCTTAGCCTAGATTTCTTCGATCAGGCCAAGATGATTCTTTCTTCAAAGAACAGAGCAAAGATTGTGAGCTACTTCTACAACGTGACCCTTTTACAGTTTAGAGCAAACCAGAGTAGAATCACTCCTCATGAGATAAACAGTGATTGTGATGAACTCTTCTACCGTGAAAATGAAGATCTAGCACCTGAAGCAAACACATCCGTGAAAGCTGTCGTGCTTTCGCCTAAGAAAAAAAGATGTCGATAACAAGGTAGTCTCAAGAGCCTTTATGAATCATTCTGTTCAGATACAAGTTGAAGCAGCAATTTTTGTTTTCTTTCCATCTCGTTTTGGACGTTTATATTGCCATTTTTTAAAGCTTTGGGAGGGATTAGGAAAGCTTTTCATCATCGCATGGTCTTGGCAAGTTCTGGTTTTGCTTTTTGGAGGTAAATACTTCCATCTGGTCCTTGAAGATGCAACAGTAGTTTTCCTTTTTTGTTGGCATTGGTTTAAAGGCTTTGCCAAAACTGATGAATCAGAGACAAAACCTCTGCAAAGTACAGTGAGAAATATTCGGTTTGGAATGCATCTTCTATCAGCTTTAACCGATTTTCGAGCATGTGATGATTTTTTAAATAAAATTAAGGATTCAAATCCATAAACAATATAAAATTAATATTTAGCTGCATATTGTTAGAATAGATTTCTGAATAATTTAAATTACTTGACATAGTAGTTATGAGATGTTTATAATCAATTAATATTATAAAGTAGAGAAATTTATTGTAAAATAAACTACAGAATTTGACCACCAGAAATCAGCATGTAATTTTTAAAAATAAAATTATGGATTTACAAATATTACAAAAAGTATTTAGCTGCATTTTGAAAGGATAAATTTCTCATTTACATAAACTAGTTGACATAGTAGTTATGAAATAATTATAATTAGCTTATACTGAAAGTTATAGGAAATTATTGCATTTAAATCCACTAAAATATTCAATATTTTGTGCAATATATTGGTTTACCGATTGAAATAGAAGAAATTACTAGAATACGCAGTGGGCCATGTTGGTTATGAAGAAATGGTCACGAATTGGGCTATTTATTTTACTCTTCGGCCCATATAAAAGCCCACTAAAAATTCATGTCACTAACTTATCACACGCGCAGCATACTCACGCGCCTGGTTTTTGCATACTAACCATCACGAAAATGGGTTAAAATCAACCAAATCTAATTATTTCGAATTTAAAGGCGCGTGAGCTGATGAATTCTTTTTTTTTTTCAGTTTTCCCTGGCAACAATTTGTTTTTAACTATATTTCACCATTCCCACTATT
The DNA here is from genome assembly GCA_023374145.1 of Lepidium sativum. Lineage (NCBI taxonomy): Eukaryota > Viridiplantae > Streptophyta > Magnoliopsida > Brassicales > Brassicaceae > Lepidium > Lepidium sativum. The sequence continues at coordinate 697 of JAKUCM010003753.1, read as the reverse complement.
TGAAATCTTTGAATTTAATTATTTTTGTTCATTTCCATTTAACTCAAATTATTAAATTATTTGATCAAATTAGATATGGAAACTCAAAATTTTCGGTGCAAGATTTAGATTACTAATTTTATTCGATTTTGCTAAACCGTGTGATATGTTAAAAAATTAGGTTAATGCATGTGGACACGTTATTAATATTTTCATTATAAATAAAAAGCATAAAGAACACGTAATTTATTGTCCTCACGTCTTCTACAGTCATAACTCCGTAAGTTTATGGTTCACGTTTCGTTTAAATTATTTCATCTTTTGATTATAGAATTGTATATTAATAATAATTGTTAGGATTATCCACAATTCCACCATTATTTTTCTTACAAAATCCATTCCGTTTTATTAATCAGTCAAAGTTTCATTTTTGTTCTTTTTTAAGAAATGATAAATTAAGATATCTATATTATATATAGTGACTAAAATATACAATCACATTATGGACCTTACGGCAACAGTGGATAAGACCAAAAAAATGTCAATTGCCATAATTTTGTCTCTTCTTAAATTATTATTTTTTGTCTAATAAATTAAATTTCAATTTAGAAATTAAGTTGTCCCCATAACACTTATAACCATATTTAAAAATTCAATGTATAGGTTACACTACACCTAAGAAATGAATATTCCTTACCAAACTACTATCAATTTAATT
>JAKUCM010003752.1:0-19810 GCA_023374145.1 Lepidium sativum | reverse complement strand
AGCATCCCAAAACAAAAAGATCTTACTTAAGTCTTGATGTTTGTACTAATGAAAGAAACTTCAATTGAGCCGCTTTACCGAAACATTAAAGTCATATCTAAGTGGATGTCATATTTTGTATCCATAAGAAGATCAACACTTTATATAAACAGATAATTAATTTCATTTATTACGTGAAAAAATGGTTACAAAGTTTTGTGTTCCTACAGAATATCAAAAATCTCGGATTGTTGATTTTCTGCATCACAGGGTAAAAAAGCTTTATGAAGGGATGAACGGTGTCAATTTTCTTGAAAACCATTATATATAGATAAATATTTATTATTAGTGAGGAAATACTAAAGAGTTTATTTGTATATATATGTATGAAATGAGTGGCTAACTCTTTATTATTAATTTTAACGGGAATAAAAACAAAATAAATATTTTATCAACGTATATAAATGATTACATAAATCACGACATATGTACCACATATCTATATTAACTTATTATATTTTTTTATATATTCATCTGAACTGAAACTTATATCTCAAAATACATCAGTTATGTGATTGTTGCATCTGTCCTCTGATCTTCTCATCCATAAAGCGTTGGACCTGGAATTCCCACATATAAATATGTTTATAGTTTTTTAACCAAAAAATATTCAAGTTGAGATACTTGAAGTTAATAAAGTGTACTAAAAATTAAATTTCAATGTGAACAAATATTATCGAGAAATGTAAATTACAATTACTCATATGAGGATATCAAAGTTTTGATTATAAGAATTTGATAATTAAATGAAAATATTGAACCTAATAATTGACTTCGGATGGCTTAGTTTATGCTATGTTGTTAATAAAAATTCAAAGGACAAAACGTCTCCTGTTTTAAAAAAACAAAACAAAAAAAAACAATTTAAAACTAATTTGGTAGATTCTTATCTATTTTATTACTAAAATTGGTTCTGAAGTCTTAAGACAAATCCCAACAAATTAGCTTATTCTTAAGTCTTATGATTTTTGGTTAGTTTTGAATAGTATTCAAAACCATTTCTACATTGGTGTTATTAATTATAACTGTTTACAATCAACATAAAATAATTATTAAAATCTGTATATATTATTAGCTAAAAAGTAAATTTTATTTTCAAAACATAAAGTAGATTTTTCATAGATCTTTTCATAAACACAAAACACAACAAAACTTTTTGCACTTATATATATATATATATATATATATATATATATGATGAATTTTTAAAAACATCTTTTGTATAAAGAAAAACATATGTAATTACTGACGCAAACACAAAAAGAAAAAATCATACTTAGTTTAAAAAGTGAATGAATTATTATTCAGATCGACGATTGAGAAGGATAACTAACCAGTGGTAGGTGACATTTCTTCTGACATCTCCTTTTACACTCTCCTTCAGGGGAGAGTTCAAGGCCACATATGAACATACACTTGTCCCAACATGACATTGCTTCAGCACCTGCTTCCACTGCTTCTACTTCTGTTCTCATGCTCCCAATTACTACTACCTGTAACATTAATACGATACAATTCTTGATCACACTCATCTTTTTAAAATATTCGTGTATATGCATGGTCTATAAAACATTTGTGTATATATACACATATCTAAGAAAGTATTATTAGTTTATGTATTTAGATATAATTTTAAAGGTTTATATATTATTAAAATTTTAGTGTTATTGAATCAAAGATTTTTAATATTCTATTAAAGTTTGGTATTATTAATCTATTTATTTGTAAAAATTCTTCTAAAATTTTGATAAATTTATAGTAAATGAATTTGTGGTTGATTCTTTACATATTTCTTTACAAAATATAATTTTCAAAAGTATTGTATGTTGATTAGATATTTTAAACGTCATATTGTTGTGATTAAAAGATACATAGAAATATTATTTCTGAAAAGAAGAAAATCAAGAATAATGAATATGGAAAATAATTAATAAAAATTCTAGTAATAAAATTTGACACTACCTTCAAATTTAAGAAACAAATTGGTTTGATTTACAATTTTTGCTACATCCAATTTATAGGATACATATATCTATAGTATAAATTTTTATGTAGTATTTTGTATATATATTTAATAAAAAAAATTATTGATAAAAGAATCTATAAGTATGTTCAAAATTTATTCAAAATCTGCAAACAACTCTATGAAAATATTCAGGAAGTTTTTTTTAAAATATTTAGGTAATGTTTAAAACTCTTCAAAAATATATAAAACTTTATAAATCTTTATTATTGTTTTCTGTTAATGAAATCTTCATGATTTAAATGTCATTAAAATTTTTCCAAAATATAGATCTAATAACACTCCCTAAATTTTTTAAATTTTTATATGTCTACGTATGTATTTAATTGTGAAACACTACGTTAAGGTTCAATAAACCACTTGTGATGGTTCTTACTTTGATTTTTTTCCTAAGTAAATATAGGTCACTTTTTCATATATATCACTAATATAATTGATTTATTTGCTTATATGGATAATACATTGAAAAGCTTTTAAAATAGTTTTTTTTGTTAATAATTGGATTGATAAAGTCAGTTCCATAACATAAAGTCCACACTCTAAACTTCTTTTTTAACGCATGTTAAATGTATATTATTGATAATTATTAGCTGAATCATCCTAACCACTAGAATGGAAAAAAACAGAATTTATTGACTAAAATTTATGTGGCAAGTCCAACTATTTGCTAACAACATTCTACTCTCCTACAATGAAAATAAATATGAATCTTTGATTAGCTTAACAATTCTGAAAATACATGAGAGACTTTTAGGAAATCAAATCAATTTGGATAAATTATCAATATAATTTGGACACTCGATACATAACTCAATCCAAAGCAGATTTTCGAACCTATTATAAATAAACTTCATGAAAGGTTGGCTGGTCACCAAAAATTTTATCCATAAAAGGCAAAGAGGTCCTGATAAAATTGGTAGTTACCGTGTTACCTACATATGTAATATATGTTATAAGTTTTTAAGAACTACAATTTTAAAACAAGAGAAAATTGTATGAAATGCCTTTTTTACATTTTTAATTATTTGAAATGACAATCTTTAAAAATTTTATACAAAATACCACATTTCATGTTTTAATTTTTGGAGAAACCTCTTTTCGTGACATTGAATTGCAACATCTTTGTTCACGATGGACCATATAAATGTCCATTGTAGATAGCACTGCATGTTATTTCCAATGTAGACCATATAGATGTCCACTGTAGACAGCAAATGTATGTCCGCCGCAAATTTATATGTCTGTGGTAGACATTTTATTGTCCACCATGAACAACGATATTGCAATTCAATATCACAAAAATGTTCTCCCAAAAATTAAAAGATGAAATGTGACATTTTGTATAAAGTTCAAAATAGATCACATTTTAGGTAACTAAAAACATAAAACAGCATTTTATACAAATTTCCCTTAAAACAACAATACTTACCAATTTCTGATTTTTTTAAGTGATATAACTAGCAACTAAGTTGTTCACCTAAATAACTAAGGTTTGGGCGATGAGTTCAGCTCACTCAGATTTTTCTGAAATATGGATCTTGGGATCATTGTATTCAATCGAGGAACTATTGATTGAACACAATGTGAGTTTTCTTAAATATGTTAAGACTTCTCAACACTTAAACCATCATAACTAAAACTCTTTACCTCTCTCAATTTCAGCTATGGTGAACAACAACTCATTCTCCCTTTGATCTGTCCTTGAGAAGGACAAGTTGAATGGGAAGAATTTCCTAAGTTGGTACCATAACCTGAGAATTGTTCTTAGGCAGGAGAAGAAATAATATGTTTTGGAACAAGTCTTGCCTCCTAGACCGGCTGCCAATACCACTGTTGCAGCTAGGAATGCTTGGGATAAGCATTCCAATGATGTGATAGATGTGCAATGCTTGATGCTTGCGACCATGAACTCAGAACTGCAGGTGCAGTACGAGAATGTGGTGTCGCCCATCGAGATCGTGACTGGCCTGAAGGCACGACATGAGAGATACCAAACGGTGAAATCTCTCATCGAATGCAAACTATCGAAGGATGGTTCGGTGAGTAGTCATGTCATGAAAATGATGGGTTATATTGATAATCTGGCTAAACTAGATTGTACCCTTAGCCAAGATTTGGCTACGGACATCATACTTCAGTCGCTCCCGTCTTGTTATCATCAGTTCGTATTGAAATACAATATGAACAGTATAACGAAGACGTTGATTGAGCTGCATGTCAAGAAAGGCGGCCCGTCTGTACTCTTAGTGCAAGGGGGTAAATCGTTTAAGAAACATGGGAAGGACAAGGTTAAGGGAAAGACTAAAGCTGACCCGGTTGTAAACCAGGAGCCGGCCACATCCATACCTAGAACCAGGCCCTGTCCATCTAAAACGGATGTTTGCAATTACTGTAACGAGAAAGGGCATTGGAAAAGAAACTGCAAGAAATATTTGGAAGATTACAAGAAGATGAAGAAGCAATATGACGCTCCTTCAGGTATTTTTGTTATCGAAGTAAATGTTGCTTCAACAAGTTCTACTTCATGGGTACCTGATACTGGCGGTGGTGCTCATATTTGTACTAATATGCAGGGCCTAAGCAACAGTAGAAGTTTGAAGAAGGGGCAACTGGACTTACTTGTAGGAAATAGAGCAATAGTTGCTTCATTAGCCGTAGGAACATATAATTTGTCTCTTCCATCTGGTTTAGTTTTGGATTTAGAATACTGCTACTATGTACCTGCTATAAGCAAAAACATTGTTTATGTTTCAGGTTTTGGATACTGAAGGATTTTCATTTTCGATTAAAAAAATTGTTGTTCTTTTACTCGAGATGACTTATTTTATGGTTGCGCCCCATTATCGAATGAGTTTTATATTCTTGACCAATCTACACCTATATATAACATTAATATCAAACACTTCAAAGTAAATGATTCGAACCCGAGTTTTCTTTGCCGTTGTCGTTTAGGGCATATAAACGAGAAACGCATCCAAAAACTTCATCATGATGGGCTTTTGGACTCATTTGATTATGAATCATTTGAGAAATGTGAATCTTGTTTATTGGCCAAAATGACAAAGGCTCCCTTCAACAAAGTCAATGAAAAGGTCAACGACTTATTGGGTCTTATACATACCGATGTATGCGGTCCGATGAACCTAAGTGCCAGAGGAAATTTCAACTACTTCATTACATTTACTGATGACTTGAGTAGATACGCTTATGTTTATTTAATGAGAAACAAATCGGAATCTTTTGAAAAGTTCAAAGAGTTCCAAAATGAAGTACATAATCAACTTGGCAAGAGTATTAAGGTTCTTCGTTCTGATCGAGGAGGTGAATACTTAAGTCAAGAGTTCAGCACCACCTGAGAGATTGTGGAATTATTTCACAACTCACTCCTTCCGGACCACCACAATGGAATGGTGTGTCTGAGAGGAGGAATCGAACATTACTTGACATGGTTCGATCAATGATGAGTCACACTGATCTTCCGTTATCCTTTTGGGGATGTGCTCTAGAAACTTCTGTGTTTACGCTGAATAGAGTGCCATCAAAATTAGTGGCAAAGACACCATATGAAATGTGGACGGAAAAAATTCCCAATCTGTCGTTACTGAAGATTTGGGGATGCGAGGTTTATGTGAAACGATTAATATCTGATAAACTTGCACTGAAATCAGATAAATGCTTATTCATTGGTTAACCGAAGGAAACCAAGGCGTACTATTTCTACAACCGAACAGAGAACAAAGTGTTTGTTGGTCGACATGGTGTTTTTCTTGAGAGAGAGTTTCTTTCTAAGAAAAACAGTGGGAGAAAAGTACACTCGAAGAAATTCGAGAGCTATAGAAAGCTGCTCAATCCGTACAGGAAGAGCAGTAGCTAGACTCGCAAGATGTTGTCGAATCAACACCTGTAGAGTCTGAAGTTCGCAGATTCGGTAGAATCCGTCATGAACCCGAGAGATATATGGGATTCCTCGTGACTGAAGGACATGATTTGTTGATCGTTGAAAATGATCCGAAATAGAATCCATGTCAGAAAACTAAGTTTGGTCGGTTGTCGATTTACCTCATGGTGCGAAAGCAATCAAATGTAAATGGGTTTTCAAGAAGAAAATTGATGTGGATGGTAACATACATATTTATAAAGCTAGACTGGTAGCTAAGGGTTTCAAACAAGTCCATGGTGTTGACTATGATGAAACCTACTCTCCAGTAGCTATGCTTGAGTCTATTCGGATTCTCCTAGCGACTGCTGCTCATAAGATTATGAGATTTGGTAGATTGATGTCAAAACCGCTTTCTTGAATGGTATTCTTGAAGAGGATGTTTATATGACACAGCCCGAGGGTTTTGTTGATCCTAAAATTGCTGGGAAAGTGTGCAAACTTCACAAATCCATTTATGGATTGAAGTAAGCATCACGAAGTTGGAATCTTTATATCGATGAAGCAGTCAAAGAATTTGGTTTTGTCAGGAACGAAAAAGAAAGATGCGTATACAAGAAGTTTAGTGGGAGTGCAGTTGCGTTTCTTGTGCTGTATGTGGATGATATCTTGTCGGAAATGACATTCCGTTGCTGAAGTCCGTTAAGGCTTGGCTCGGAAAATGTTTCTCGATGAAGAACATGGGGGAAGCCGCCTATATTCTTGGAATTAGGATCTATCGAGATAGACCTAGAAGGCTGATCGGATTGTGTCAAGAAACTTACATAGATAAGGTCTTGAGCAGATTTAGTATGCATGATTCCGAGAAGGGCTTCTTACCAGTGTCTAATGGCATGGTTCTAAGCAAGACGGGGTGTCCCAAGACACCTGCTGAGCGAGAATGCATGAGTAGGATTCCATATGCTTCCCCAATAGGATACATCATGTATGCTATGATTTGTACTCGTCCAGATGTTGGTTGTGCATTAAGTATGACAAGCAGGTACCAATCAAATCCAGGTGAGACTCACTGGACTGCCGTCAAAAACATCCTGAAATATTTGAGGAATCCTAAGGATATGTTCTTGGTGTATGGAGGAAGTGAGAAGTTGGTTATTAGTGGATTTACGGACGCAAGCTTTCAGACAGATAAGGATGATTCCTGGTCTCAGTCCGGTTACGTCTTCTGTCTGAATGGCGGTACAGTTAGTTGGAAGAGTTCCAAGCAAAGCACCGTAGCTGACTCCACTACTGAACTTGAATACATTGCTGCTTCTGAAGCTGCGAAGGAAGCTGTTTGGATAAAGAAGTTCATCTATGAACTTGGTGTGATTCCGAGTATTGCTGAGCTGGTGGCGCTGTATTGTGACAACAATGGAGCCATTGCACATGCAAAGGAACCCAGATCGCACCAGAGATCCAAACATATAGAGAGGAGATATCATCTGATCAGAGATATCGTTAAAAGAGGAGACGTGAAGATCAGCCGAGTTTCAAGCGAAGAGAACGTCGCTGATCCTTTGACAAAAGTACTTTCACGGACTTAGCATGAGTATCATGCCAATGGCATAGGCCTTAGGTATCTTAAGATATAATCTTAGTTCCAGTGGGAGTTATAATAGTTTTATGTTATGATGTAAACATACTTTGGTTATGTTTTAATGAAATTATTTCATTTCTATTTAATACTTGTATTAAATATTTATCCCGAAATAATCATGACATTCTTATAGGTCATCAAGTTGAGGACTTGATCATGAAACTCTATAGGTGTAAAAATGCATGAATTATTTCATTTCCTAGTCAATGGTTATTAAAGTGGGATACTAATAACGAGATAGACTAGTATGTGAGGTAACTGATGACTAAGTTTCATGGAGTTATTAATAATAAGTATCTAGTCAATCACATAGATGTGTGTCACATGAACATAGCATCGGAAATGACCCGCTATGAGAACTCAGCGAGATCGTATAATGAGTGTCATAAGAGATTCTCATACGATTATAGAGCATAATCCTTAGACCTGAGTTCATGCTATTTTCTTGCACATGAATTGGTATATTTTGAAAAATTCAAACACCAAAATACATCTAAACATCAAACTGTATTCAGAAAATTACGAACAATTATGCTATTTTTCTATCTTAAATGATCCAAAAATCAATAGTAATCCATCCTCTGATTTCTTGATATTGTGTAGCCTTCACCCTGCTAAGAACGCACAAAAATTGAGAAAAGAAAATATGTAAGTTTTGATATTATTAAAATTAACTATAAATACGAACATTTATAAAGATATACCAATAAGCAAATGTATAAATAAAAAAGAGTAAGGGAAATGCATTTGGTAAAGTCTCCCTACAACTTTTCTTATTGTAGTTTGACTTACATAATTCTCACGTAAAATTATTTGGAGTTTATTTGAGGATTTATGGTATGGATCAGACTTTTCTTTTTTGATTGACTAAAAAGTTCCAAACAGAACCCAACTACCCTTTGGACTGATGGTCAACAAAAATGAACCTCTCTAGATCCAAAAATGGTCATGCGAAAGTCTTGGTGTATTGATCAAAGTGAATAAAAGAAGGAAAAGAGCTATCGTGGGTCATAAGGTTGGAAATTGTAGGGGCGATCAGTTGGGATCGTTGGAGCTCATGATCATGAATCGAGAGGCGTTGGGATGCGGTCTCCCCTATGACAGAAGGCGTTGTGGTTCCAACTCTCCGATGACAAAAGGCGTTGGAAGGATCAGTGGTACGTTAGGGCGTGGAACACCAGCACCCGCAACGCAGACGCCCCAACCGTACCAATCTGACCGTTGTGTTTTTGAACGAGAGATATGTTGGGGCGATCACCTCGGGATCCAGTCCTATGATAAAACTGTTGGGAATGTCCTGCAATCATTTGTACTTACTCGTGTGGTTGGTTCTAACATCGAGATTAGATAAAGTCATATGGTACTAGGGGTTTTAATAACTTGCTAGAGTCCACTTATAATCTGTGAGTTGAGATACTCATTGCTAGTACTATATGATCCTACTGGATCACACACCTAAGAAAATGGAAACAATTCCATAGGGAATGATCATTATAGGAATGATTCATGACTTGAGCATAATAATACATGATTTCGAATCAGAACATGTGTTTTGGGCCAGACCTAAATTAATCCTAATTCAACTAGGAATTAATTAGGTGTTTTGGGCCGGACCTAAATTAATCCTAATTCAACTAGGAATTAATTAGGTGTTTTGGGCAGAGCCTAAATTAATCCTAGTTCAACTAGGAATTAATTAGGTTAACTTAAACTCCCTATATATATTGATATAGGGCACGAGTTTGAGGCTTTGAGGAACCCTAGTCGCTCATTGCACAAGTCGAAACCATAAGAGAATTGCACACAAAATTCTAGCAGACTTCTCTCCTACTTGCGTGCGTGTGGACTATCAATAGAGGTGCTACACTTGGAGCACTTGTTGATCTTATACCTGATCTTATCTCCGCTGCACTAACAAAACTTCAGGTATAATCGAGTCATCTATTTATCATATTCAATTAAGTTAATACAAGACCTAGGGCTTAGGGTTTTGCTAGATTAGTCAATTGATAATTGTCGAATTGCTTAAAAACCTAACAAAATCATGAAGCTTAAATGTCTTCTCTGTTTTATTTAAGGGTCTAGGTGACATCATATACCCGTTTGGATAAAAGAAAGAGATGGGACCACTTCTCCGTGGGACCACCTCTCTCTCGGACCACTCTTCCCCGAGACCACTTCTGTCCGCGGGATAACATTTGTCATGCGACCACGTCTGACCGCGGGACCACCGGTGTCTTCCTCCTCCAGACGGCTAGGTTGACTAGGGTTGAGTCTTCTTTTATGTTGGCATATAAATATACCCTAAAGGGTTTGTAAAAAGACTTAAGAAAAATTAATGAAATTTTTTCATCCCATTCTCTCTTGATTCTCTACTCTTTTTACATAGATTTTCAACTCCCTCTCTCTCAAATTGTTTCATGGTATCAGAGCAATAAAGATCTTGTTTTTTTCTCTTAATGTCTACTTTCAATTTCTTCTCTACTTTCTCCTTTAAAGATGAAATGAAATCTCATAAAGGAGCTTGTATTCCAATTATACTTCAGGGGCCAAACTATATGATGTGGTCAAGAACCGCAAGAGTGACCTTGTGTAGCCAAGGTTTGTGGAGTCATGTTGAACCTCCACAAGAAAAACCCTTATGTGTAGCCAAAAAGGGAAAATAAAAAGAAGGAGCTACCTATGTGGTAGCCTCCGAGGATGACAAATGGTTTCAAGAAGACCAAACCGTGATGGCAATAATAACAACCTCTCTTGACCCTTGTCTCCTTGAATCCTACTTCTTTTGTGAAACTTCCAAGGAACTATGGGACACTCTCAAGAAGTTTATGCAAACGTCTCCAATCTCACTCGGATTTTTGAGGTCAAGATAACACTCAACTCACTTAGTCAAGAAGATATGGAGTTTGACGACTATTTTGGGAAGCTAAGAGTTATTTGGTCAGAACTTGAAATGTTGAGGCCAAACACCATGAATCCCCTTGTTTTAAATATAAGACATGAACAAGATAAGGTGTTCAGTTTACTTGGAGGATTAAATCCGGGTTACAATGATCTCGTTAAGTTTATCTTAAGGGAAAAGAGTCTTCCAAGTGTGGATGAGGTATGTGCTCAAGTTCAAAAGGAGCAAGGAAATATTGGCATAGTAAATGAAAAAGGGGTTCATCACCTTCCACAAGGTGAATTTCAAGAATGATGACAAGCGAAATACCGTGTGTGAACATTGCAAGAAGAAGGGCCACACCAAAGAAAAATGTTGGATCCTTAATCCCTATCTCAAACCAAATAAGTGAAGAGACCAAAAGGCAAAAATGGTGCAAGGAGAAATTAATGAGGATGAAAAGGCGGAAGGTTCTAAAACCGGAGGAGCAACGGCCATGAATGCTAAGTCTCATGGAGATCTTGTAAGAAGATCTGATCTTGATGAAATCATCAAGACCATTGCCAATCTAGAGGATTCCGATATCTCTTATCTTTCTCAAAATTCTTAAAATTCATTAATTGTTGATTATGGTGGGGAGACCATTACCACCTGATAAGCAATCCTAGGTTGATAGAAAATGTTAAGCCAACCATAGGGAATGTTATTATTGCTAGTGGGGAGAAAGTACCAATTCAAGGAATAGGAGATTTGATTTGATTTGATAGGAAAACCAAAGCTTTCTATAAGCCAAGTTTCACATCAAATCTCATTTCGGTTAAGAGAACCACATCCGATTTAAATTGTTATGCTATATTTGGTCCTAACCATGTACAATTTCAGGATATTAAGAATGGAAACATACTTGGAGAAGGAAGAGCTAAGGATGGATTATATGTTTTAGAAGTATCTTCACCAAGTTTATCTCACTATATTTCCGTTAACAATTTAAATTTAAATGTTGGATCTTGTTTTAATTCGGTTTGGCATGCTAGAATTGTGAGGCTTGTATCTTAGACAAACATTGCAAATCAATCTTTTCAAAATCAAGTACTATTTATGAGAATTGTTTTGACTTAATTTACTTGGATGTGTGTACATCACCGTGTTCATCTAGGGATAACCTTAAGTATTTTGTGACATTTATAGACGAAAAATCAAAATACACTTGGGTACCCTTGATGACTTCCAAAGACCGTGTGTTTGATGCTTTCATCAATTTCCAAAATTATGTGTCTAACCAATTTAATTCAAAAATAAATGTATTACGATCGGATAATGGAGGTGAACACACAAGCACTTAATTCAAAGATCACTTAAACAAGCATATAATAATTCATCAAACAAGTTGCACGTATACCCCACAACAAAATGGTGTTGCGGAAAGGAAAAATTGACACTTTATGAAAGTAGCAAGAGCCATGATGTATCACATGAAAGTATCAAAACGATATTCATGAGATGCAGTATTAATGGAATGCTATCTCATCAACCGCATACCAACTAAAATTCTTCAAGACTCGGCACCATATGAGGTACTTAATGGTTCAATACCGTTTATTGAGCACCTAAGAGTATTTGGTTGTGTGTGCTTTGTTTTAATTCCAGGTGAACAATGCACAAAACTAGACGCCATGAGCAAAAAGTGTGTATTTCTTGAATATTCGACCACACAAAAAGGATACAAGTGTTTTGATCCAATCAATCAAAGGATATATGTCTCTCGGGATGTCAAGTTCTTAATGGATAAGAGCTATTTTCATAAAAGAGAGTGGGATGATGTTAGAGATCCTACAAACTCAACACAAGATCGAAATGAAAGTCTCCGACATCTCCTTCAAAATATAGGTGAAAAATAACAATCCTCCCCGAACATACCATCACCAAGAGATGCATGCAATTCTGAAACATTAAATAGAATGCATGAGGCACCGACTGATCCATCAAGCCAAGGACCAAGAAGAGTTGATAATAGTGAGTCAATTCAAGAAGAACCTGATCATACCGAACCAAATTGAACTCATGGTCCGGCTAGTACTACTTCATCTGAAATCGTGGTACAACCATTAAGGCTTAGTACCCGGCTAAGGAAACCAGTGGTCTACTACAACAATAATGTAGTCGCACATCCATCTCAAGTGGTATGTTCTCTTGACCTTATTCCTTATTATCATCGAGTGTTTCTTGGAAAAATTGAACTTGAACAGATTCCTAAGAACTCTGAGGAGGCAAAAGACCGAAAGGAACGGAGAGATGTAATCATGGATGAATGTAATGTTATGGACGAGAACCATACATGGGATGAATCGGACTTACCACCCGGGAAAAATGCTGTCACTTCTCGGTTGTTATTTACCATAAAGTATAAAAGTGATTGGAGTATTGAATGGTACAAATGCCGACTCGTTGCAAGAGGCTTCACTCGAACATATGGTCTAGACTACACCGATATATTTGCACCCGTTGCCAAGCTCCATGCGGTATGTGTTGTACTTTCTTTGGCTACTAACTTAGAGTCGGTATTATGGAAAATGGATGTGAAGAACACATTCCTCCAAATAGAACTAGAAGATGAGGTGTATATGCATCCTCTTCCCGGTCTTGAAGGGAGCATATGCCCCGAGAAAGTTTTGCGACTGCGGAAAGAAATTTATGGTCTTAAACAATCTCCTCGGGCATGGTACCATAAGTTTAGTTTCACTCTCCGAGATCGTGGCTTCCATACGTTGGAAGCGGATCACACCCTCTTCACATCACATGGCCCGAATGGTATGATTGTGGTCTTATTTACGTCGATGACTTGATCATTACCGGCAATGACAAGTAAGATATTTCTTCAACTAAAACTTATCTTAAAAGTATTTTTGACATTAAGGACCTTGGGATGTACTTTCTTTTCATATAAGTGTGTCGGTCTTTGGGCGGCCTCTTTCTTTCTCAACGAATATACATTCTTGATCTTGTTAATGAGATAGGAAATTTAGATTCCAAGAATGCCAAAACACCTCTTGAAAATGACTACAAGGTCAATCGAAAAGGTGAGCAAGATGATACACTTTACATGGATGCACCTCAATATAGAAGACTTGTGGGAAATCTCATTTATTTGACAATCACAAGGCCAAATATATGCTATGCGGTGAATCAAGTGAGTCAACACATGCAAAATCCCAGGATATACCATTGGAATATGGTAGAACAAATCTTACGCTACTTGAGAGGAAGTAAAGAATGTAGAATTTCGATGGGAAAGAACAATGATACTGTGATCGTTGGATATTGTGATGCGGATTGGGCCGGTGATCAGAATGATCGGAAATCTACAACGGGCTATTGTACATTTATTAGAGGAAATTAGTCACTTGGAAGACTAAAAAGCAAAATGTAGTGTCATGCTCAAGTGCGGAAGCCGAATACCGGGCAATGAGAAAGCTTACAAGTGAGCTAACATGGTTGAAAGCACTTCTCAAATATCTAGGCATTGAATCATCAAAACCAATCACCATGCATTGTGACAACCAATCTGCAATCCACATCGCATCTAACTCCGTATTTCATGAAAGAACGAAACACATTGAGATAGATTGTCACACAAGGTCCGTGAGAAAATTGAAGAAGGTGTTACACATCCATGCTACACCAAAAGTGAAGACCAATTGGCGGATATATTTACTAAAGCCACGAGTCTCAAAGTTTGTGAACACATTTATCCCAAACTTGAACTTGTGGACCCTATCCAACCTTGATCAAAGGTCCCCTCTCTCATAGATCACACACTCTTTTTCCCTTAGGAGAGTTTTGTCCCAAGTGGTTTCCTCCCTAAGATTTTTTAACGAGGTGGAGTTTATAAGACTTCCAAGCTTAGTCGTCATTTCATTTCGGCTAAGCTTGAGGGGGAGTATTGATCAAAGTGAATAAAAGAAGGAAAAGAGCTATCATGGGTCATAAGGTTGGAAATCGTCGGGCCACTCAGTCGGGATCGTCGGGCACAAGATCATGACTCGAGATATGTTAAGATGCGGTATCCCCGATGACAGAAGGTGCTGGGGAGCCACCTCCCTGATGACGGAAGGTGCTAGGAGGATCCGCGGTACGTTAGGGCGCAGAACACCAGTACCTGGAATGCAGACGCCCCGGTCGTACCAATCCGACTGTTGTGTCTTCGAACGAGAGATCCGTTCGGGCGATCACCTCGGGATCCAATCCTATGACAAATCATGAAGCTTAAATGTCTTCTTTGTTTGATTTAGGGGCCTAGGTGACATCATATAACTGTTTGGATTAAAGAAAGAGATGAGACCACTTCTCCCGGAGACCACCTCTCTCCGGGTTTACTCTTCCCAGGGACCACTTCTGTCCGCTGGACAACATCTTTCACGGGACCACGTCTGACCACGGGACCACGTCTGACCGCGGGACCACAATGTCTTCCTCCTCCAAACGGCTAGGTTGACTAAGGTTGAGTCTTCTTTTATGTTGGCATATAAATATACCCTAAAGTCGTACCAATCCGACCATTGTGTCTTCGAACGAGAGATCTATTGGGCGATCACCTCGGGATCCAATCCTATAACAAATTACGAAGTTTAAATGTCTTCTTTGTTTTATTTAGGGGTCTAGGTGACATCATATAGCCATTTGGATTAAAGAAGGAGATGAGACCACTTCTCCCCTGGACCACCTTTCTCCAGGACCACTCTTCTCTGGGACCACTTCTGTTTACAGGACCATATTTGTCCCGAGACCACGTCTGACCACGGGACCACCGGTGTCTTCCTCCTCCAAACAGCTAGGTTAACTAAGGTTGAGTCTTCTTTTATGTTGACATATAAATATACTTTAAAGGGTTTGTAAAAAACTTAAGAAAAATTAATGAAATTTCTTCGTCCAACTCTCTCTTGATTCTCTACTCTTTTTACATAAATCTTCTACTCTCTCTCTCAAATTTGGTGGTCAACGTAAATAAACTCATGTAGCGGAAGTCTACATAAACACTCATTTAGACCAATAGGAGTTCATTGGACATGGATGATCCAATTGTAAAAAAAATATTTATATATTGGTTGTAAGATTTAACTATTAAAGTATTTACCTAGAATGATGAATATTGGTGGGAAGAGAAGGAGGGCCACATTTAAAATACATGCACTCGCGAACGCAATTCTTATCCTCAGGCTAATCAGAACACAATTGCTGATAGTGTTTAACACAATCAGCATGTGATTGATCAGCCTTGACCTCACCTATTATGGTTCCAATCACTGCCATTGTTATCACCACCATCATCGTCACCTTCCTCATCTCCATCTCTTCTTTTCAACTTATGTTTTAATTATGTGTAATGATTTTATTATAACATAGAGTGAAGAAACCCTTATTTATAGTCTTAAACCTACTATAAGGTATAGATTCTTACGTCATCTTCAATGAGGTCTCTAAATAAAGTTTCTTAGCAATTAAGTATATTTATTTAAATCAAAAATAGTCTAAAAAGTGAAGAACCAGTTCTTAGAATAGAACCATAAGAGCAAGTGTAATAGTGAGATCCATTAGGGGTCTCTAACCATTTTTTTAATATATATATATATATATATTTTTTTTAAAGTTTAAACAAAGGAGCCTTTGTTTTTTTAAAAAAAAAATAAAAAAAAAAAAATTAAGAACCTTTAAACGGTTTTACCGTTAAAGGTGTTCTAATAACCAGTTTTTAATCACAGTACTTTTACAAACCTATTATTTATATTAAAAATATTTAGAACCCTATTAAGAGTTTTAATGGTTGAAAGTGCTCTTAGTCATAAATACGTTGACCAAAAGAATATAGTGTATTTATTTATATTCTCATTTTCAATTTTAAATAGTACATAACAGATTGAAATAAACATAATTTCTATTAGAAACATTTTCTCTCTCTTATCTTTCTATTTCCAAAACTCCCTCCAACCTAGAAGCTTTCGTTTTATTTTCACGGTTTACTTTACGGTGAACGTATCGGTAGATCTGATCTGTTAACTCCGCCGTGTTCATCGTTTTTGATCTACACCGGTGGTCTGTTTCGCCGGGTATGTATAGTTTCGGCTAGATCTAACAATGAGATCCAGAGATTTTTTTGGTTTGTATTCGGCTTTGAGCCATAGATTCGATCTTCTCTTTTTGTTTATGTTTCAATTATCGATCTCCGCGATGCCTTCATCTCCCAAAATTGACCTCACCTTCACGTGTAAGTCTTAAGAGCTTCCCCTGATCTTTGAGGAGGAGCAACAAGGTGGCTACGGATAAGGATTAGTAGATTGGGTACCTTGCGGCTCAGGAATTTCTTGGAGTTGTTGTTTGACGGCGATAGCTATATGAGGGTTTCATCTAGACACACAGATTGATGATACTATGTTGTAAGAAGAAGATCGGTAGTTGGGCTTCAGGAGTAGGAAGAAAGTTGCACGGTGGAGACAGTATAGGGTTTGACACATGAAGTCTTTAGATTCTTCTAGAATTCGGACTTATGTGATTAATGCCTTGTTCGTTTGCTGGTCGTAGTGACTACGACCGCAACCAGCGACCAACGACAAAAAAAATTCTTTTTTGTTTGTTTGACAGTTGCTGTGACTAGTCGCTGTGATCTGTCGTTGTGTTATTCGTTTAGTGGTCGCGGCGACCAGCGACTGATCGCAACGACTAGTCGCTGTTTTGTTTGTTTAGTGGTCGCATGACCAGCGACTCTTTTTTTTTATAATATTTATGATAAAAAATAATCAATATTTACAAAAATGAAAAAAAATTGTATGGTAATTTAAATTATAAAATTTGATATTAATTAAACAAAATCAATTTCAAACATACATAAAAAAAGTTTTAACATAACAAAAAAATCATAAATAAAACACACTGAAACCGATGTCCTCTACCAATTTCACTTGTAAGTGTGTCTCGCAATCCTTCCATAATTCTATCACTTGTCGCCTCATATGCAGTATGTTCATTGTGATCACCATAATCATCATCATCATCATCATCATCATCATCATCATCATCTTCTCCTTCATCACCATGAGTTTGATAATGTTCTTCACTCTGCCAATGTAAAAAGTCATGATCCTCGATATATGAATCACAGACGAAGTTATGTAGTGCCATTGTTGCTGTTACAATCTTAATCCACCTAGTCAAATCATATTTTAGATGTTTATTGTCCAAAATTCTCTACTTTGCTTTCCATACTCCAAATGTCCGCTCAATCACTGATCTCAAACCTGAATGCTTCTGGTTGAACATCTCTCACATGTTTGATGGTGGCCCTCCTCTAAAAAATTGATCTAGGTGATATCTAACCCTACGATGCGGACCAAGATACCCTGTTCTTGTGAGATAACCAGAATCAACCAAAAAATACTTTCCATTTGGTTGATGTGGAAAAGAAGCTTCGTTTTTGGCACAATGAGTCAAAACCTTTGTATCGTGAGCTCTGCCTGGAACACCCACATATGCATATATGAACTTCATCTCGAAGTTACATATAGCGAGAACATTAATTGTAGGCTCTGATTTTCTGCCTTTGTAAGCTTCTGCATCTCTACTAGAAACCCGAACCGGGATATGTGTTCCATCAACTGAGCTTACCCTTCTAAACTCGCCTTCTACCTATACGCTTTCATTAACCATGTCAATGTCCCTACGCTTTCATTTTGATCTTGAGCTTCCACCTATACTTTGTGTTCCTATCACTGGTGGTGGTCTAATATCGTTAGAAAAAGATTCAACTTTTTCATCCTGTTCTGCAACAACTCTAGAATCCAAACTCGTTTCTCCTTGCTGAGTGCTCCAACCTTCAGCCCCAGTCACACAAACAGCTCCAAACTCCTCTTCGAAGACATCCATGTTAGGAATCAACTTGTTCTTATACTTTCTAGTATCAAGCCATTCCTATAAAATCATATAATAATCAAGACCAATTCAAATAAAAGTAATTGAAAATTTATATTTAAAATCTTACTAACCTTGATTCGTTCACTCCACCAATCATCAGACATATTCAAGCTACCCAAATCATCATATCCAAGACCAGTTATGTTATGAATCAACTTCTTTCCTTTATTGTAAGTTCTTCTACAAACATCATATTTGTTCTTGAATTTCTCCGAAACATATCTCTTCACAAATCTCTCTTCAAACTTCGTTATGATGCATTCTTTTGCCGTTATATTTAATCATGTCTTCGTTTTGTTTCCTTTTCATTTCTCATCCATAAAAAACTGAATAAATCAACGACATTCACCATCTGTCCAATCACTTACATCATCGTTTTTCATCTTGTCCAAAATTCGCAACCCGTGAGACAATTGCAAATAGAAATCAGAGCAATCAAGCAATCAAATCGTTTGGATTGAATCTTTACGAATCGTTTAGAAAACCCTTTAACCGAAAAGTGAAAATACAGACTTTAAAGACTAATGTTTGAAGGTAAGCGGCTCTAAATTGTATCCAACAAGAAGTCAATGGCTTTAAATAAAAAAGCAGTGGCGGCAAAAAGTTCTCATTAGTAAAACCAGAAACTATATACAAAAATTGAAGAAACCGTAAGAAATCGTCAAAGTAGTGTGAGAGAATACCCAAAATCAATAAGAGCAGCTGCAGAATCACTGGGAATGAGATGAAAATGTGAATGCTTGCTTCGATTCTCTTTCTTCCTTTTGCAGCAAGACTGGAAATTTCTGAATTCTTATGATAACTTTTTAAATCTTTTTGTTCACTTCTTTTTCTCTTGTGTGCATTTTGGTTTATCAGCGGATGAGAGCCACTGACACAAAATTGAAGAATCTGAATTAACCAAAATACAAGTGGTCAGTTAGCTTATTTCATTTGAGAGGGAGAGGCAGAAGTTGATTACCTCTGAAACAGAAGGATAACAAGAGGCAGCTTGAGATGCAGCTTCAAAATAGTTTGATTGTGGAGTAAACTATTAGATCCAGAGATTGAAGCAGACGATGATCCAAAATGAATCAATTGAAACTTGAAGAACACAAAAGAAAAAGAAACAGAGCTGAAGCAATAGCTTGTCTACTTAAAAAATTTGGTTCACTCTCTTGTACAACATCATCTTGTAAATGATGATTAAGCCACAGCAAAGATCCAACAAAGAACAATGAAGGAAACAAAAAAATATATGCAGGGTAAGGAAAACGAAAGAGTGAGTATCCTCAGCACTAGTAAATCCATAAATTGGTCAAGTATTTTCAATGCTTTAATATACTCTTTTGACCATAATAAGACCAATCTATACTTAAAACAGAAAGTAAAAGCAACCTAGGAGCTTTGAAA